>JARHVA010001791.1:2867500-2942500 GCA_037957365.1 Torreya grandis
AAGGAAAAGTTATAAATAGATTCAAGATGATTCCATAAAAGTTTATTATAATATTTTAATGTTCATAAAATCTCATATACTAAGCTCCAAATTTGAATGTGTTTGACCATGTTTTGCAAGTGACCCAAGAAGGATAATTGAAAAGTTCTTGATCGTATTTTGATGTTTCAAGATGAAATAACTATTAAAGAGTGTTGTATAATCCATGAAGACCATATGTATGTATTTTTTATGTTTTAACAATCCATATTCATTATTAACAAAGGCTTAAAAGTTGATTATGTTTGTTGAATGCACTGGCAGATTAAGTGACCATGTTACAAAGATATGTTGAAGGTGTTTTGATCAGAGTTGAGGAAAAAAATTAATGTGAAAATGTAAATGAAGTCTAAAATATTGATTAAAAGTTATTATATGTCATATTATACCCTTGATCAGTTATGGAGAGTCAAAATATCTTGACTATATTTTGACTGTGTGTGACCACTCTGAGTGGTTATTCTGAGAGAGTTGAATTGAGTGCTTAGAGCTTATGTTGAAGTGTCTAAATCATATGAAAGTGATGAAAAGGTCATGAAAGTTTCACCCATGTGATATAATCATATGGATATGTGAAATATTTGAGTGTTTGCTTTAGAATTTTGAGATTGTATTTTTGTGTATAAAGGCATGAAGAACAAGCAGACCTAATTGGTAGGTTCAAGTATTGAGTTGATGTTCCAGGTGGCATAGATCCATATTAGGAAGTAAGAAATGAGATATGGGAGATATGTTTGATGTGTTAAAATCATTTGTACAAGATTAATGTGGTCTAATTAGTCTCACATGTAACATATGAGTATGTAGGCTTAATTATTTTAGATCTCACCAAGATCTAATGGTGATTTGGGGATAATTAGGTAATGACTGACCTATGAAGAAGTGTGGTTCTCATATGTAACATGTGTATGGACCTATTTTAAGTGTGGTTCAAATATGTAAATCATATATCCCAACCAAGATGGGTTAAAAGGAAGAGAGTGGTATAAGTACAAGGTCTAATTGGATTAATTGACTAGTTGAGTAAGTGAGCATATGAGCATATGAGCAAAAGATTTGTGAAAACTGTGAGAGGCTTATGGATGTCATTATTTTAATGTTTAATTTATTGGTTTTATTCATGAAAACAAGTGAAGGTGTGTATATTGATCCAAAAGGTGGTTTTGGATGCCTTGCTTGTATGTGAAGGTTTGAGTCAGTGAAGAAGATTGAATGAGGTTATTTTTCAAGGTTTATCCACCAGATTGAGAAGAAATCAGAGTTTTGGAATTATTCATTTCATAAATTTTATGTTGGTGCTCAAAATATTAGGAAAGTTGGTGTTTGTCATCTTTAGGGGTTGGTGCTCCTTGTGAAGTGGGTGCTTCACTAAAGTCTCATGTTTGTAAACATCTTATAGTACAATTAGTCCATATGTTTGTAGGATTTAGAGTGGGTTTTATCCCCCAAGAGGTTTTCCCACATAGATATTATGTTATCTTGATTATATTTCATGTTCATTTCTATGAGTGGGTTATTTTATTCTTGACTGCTTGTGGTGTATGACTAAGGATTTGAAGGATTTAAATTGAAGTTTTGAAATATCTTGATTCATTGATTCACCCCCCTTCAGTACTTGTACCTCTAACAATAGTTGATTGAGGAATTAAAATGGGTTTGGTGAAAGAATGAGGAGGGGGATACCATTTAAGTTATGCCATAATATCTTATGTTGCATTTTTTTAAACATTTTAATGGACACATAGGCATTTTTTCAAACACTTTGACAACAAACTACATAGATCAATTCTTACATTCAATAACATATCAGATTATAATACATTATCATGCCACAATTTGGATTATTTGATTACATAAACATGGAGGAATAATTAAAATACACCTATAGTTCATATATATACCTATTTCCTCACATTGGCATCAATCCCTGACCTTCTATAATGTTAGGTTGTAGAGCTAAAAGCTTCACTGATGCAAGCAGGGAAGGAGGTTGCGAAGGGTTGCAGAGTGTCACAGACACCGGCATCAATTAGGCCAACCGACGTCGATAGGATAAGGCAGGAGAGCAATCGACGTCGATCAAAAGTCGGCTGGCATCGGCACCCCCCAGGCAGATAGGGACCAACGTCAGTCACCTGTGTGGTTCAGACCACGAATGTTACGGGAAGTTAGCTAACAAACCAAGTGTTTGCATGTCAAGAGACAAATTTAGACTAAGAGCTGCGGATCTAATTATTGTAATAAGGTGTCTAATTATTATTTGCATTAGATTTATTTAAGAGACTCATTGGTTGTATTGTAAACTTGTGCTAGAGAGTAAGAGAGCAATAATATAAGCTCCTTCTATGTGTGAGGTGAGCATGGTGTGTTCCTTCTAGTGCCACAGTACCAAGTGTGGGTGCTGGATTGGAGAATCAATAGGGTTCTTCATGTATGTATGATCTTGGTCATCAAGTGAGCATGGCTACTTTAGGAGATCTACATGGTAGGTAAGATCATTGATTTGCAGGTGTATGTGTGTGCAAGGTCAAGGTTCACAGGTGTGTAGAACCAGATTGATTTGCAGGTGTGCAAGATCAGATAGGACAACAACACAACAGGGAGCAGAATCAGGTGGGATCTACTTGGAGTACAGTGGGTACTCATAGAGAGCAAAGAGTAAGGCAAGGAAGATCCTTCCATAAGTAAGGTCTGTTGAGGTGCAGGTTGTTGCAGGTTCAGGGGAGATCTACTTGAAGTACAATGTGTACTTGTGGAGTGTGTGGAGCACAGGTGGACTGGCAGTAGTGGATACTGGCTGGTTGGAGATGAACACCAACTCTATGTTGAGTTGGGTGTTGGGACCTAAGAGAGAGAGCTTTGAGGGAAGATTTACTATTTATGCCCTAGAGGTGTGTAAGGAAGAAGAACTGTGGCAGCCTTCTTTGTTGTATTTCCTTCTGGAAGAGTTTTAATACAAGTTGTGTATTGTCTCTCATATCATGTGTTATTTCTGAATTCTAGTTACTTGTGTATTATGGTTAATTTTTGCATGTTAAGTTGATTGGTAATCAATTGTGTGCTTCCGTTATATTTATCCCAACATGTACCAATAAAATAAGAAATAATACAATTCTAGTCTTTTTCCTAATTTTCTAACAACAACTCAAAATTGAATGCCTTGTTACTTATAAGGATGGAAATGAATGACTATACACCTTACCAAAAATCCCTTTGTATTTTATAAATGCTTCATCTTCATCTAAGTAATTTTAATTCACCAAATGGTTCAAGAAAGAGACAAAATCCGTTCATTTTCTATCTGTGAAACTTATGCCAAACTTCTTCCACTTGTACATGTTCATTTTTTTACCTAAAAATGAATATCTTCTACAAACATTTTCTTGGATAAATGTCTCATATTTTATCCCTCACTTTAGAAAACATCCTCTCCATACTAAAATTTCTTGGCCATAACATTTTTTCCTCTTGGACATCTATACAAATATTCATCATGTCATAACATATATGCCATATGGACAATCATTAAAATATGCAAACATGAAAAGATGAAGTATTGCATACTAAGATCCAAGGAAACTCATCACTTCACAAGATTAATGATAAAATTAAAAGCGTGATGTCATTAAAACAAAATTGTAAGTACAAAAAAAACCTCACATGGAAACCAAAGAAACTTCTTCAAAACACATAGACACACTAAAAAACAAAATGAAACAAGCAAATAATTGGAAAATAAACACACTCTATTTTTGGTGATGCAAGATTGATTAGGACCATGGATGCTCTTAGATCAGACACGAAAGGTTATGATAATGTGATATTTGGCTCACATGTACATGATAATTAGAAAATATACTCTTTTGATTATGAGAAAAAATGACCATGGCATCCCATTCCAACACACTGAATACCTCATCTATTTGGTCTTGTTTTTCATGCACCATTTATAACTCCTACATGTTAGGTTTTATTATCTCTTCTTCATATTTATACTCTTTCTCTCAATCCTTGTGGGATTGGACCCACCATAGGCTATCCTCCTTCGCCAAAGGCTTGACCAATATCCATAAACTCTCTTGTGGGCTGAAACCCACCATCATTAATCCAACACCACCAAGATACATCATGCACTTCACTCTCCCATGAGGGCTCAAACTCACATAGATCAATCACCTCCTCCTAAAAACCACGTGTATTTGTTCACACCTTTTCCAACTAGATATTGGATCACCTACAACTTCACATACCACTATTTATAACTATTCTCTCATAAGTGTAATATGATCTTTCATCCCTAATATCAACATAAATGAATTAACATATACTTGGACATCTAAATGATAGCCCATATCATTTTAAATCACTTCAAGGATAGTATTTAACTTCACATCCTTCACTATCAACATTTATATAGTAAGCAATCTCTCTATCTTAGTTATAAATTTAACATCTTCACCACATATTTGGGCTGCCATACACATTAGCAATTCCTTATTCCTCTTGGTGAGTTCAAGATATTGAATCTCCATAATCATAACATCACATAATTGAGCTCATCTAAAATTCAACTACTCTAATTCATCTATCTCCACACCACAAGATTATTCTACATCAAGTTTAGGATTCTCAAGCCTTATCTATCACTATTCAACTATTCTAGGGACAACTCTCCTTCCACACACAGTTTTAAATGATCCTCCACCTACATATTTTCTTGAGAACCAAATTTTTTCCATGATATATCACACTTTATTATCTCCACATTATCTTGAAGACACTCCTCTATGGAAAGAACAACATCACTAACCATCTCTCCATCTACCACTGCCATATCTCCCGCTTGGTCAACTTCTTCATTTTCTTTCTCATACATATGTGCATGATGGATTTCACCACACTTAGTCCTCTTATTCAAAATAATATCCATAGTTTAATATTCATAATGTAAAACCACATTAGGGAAAATAAAATCTCCCTCCAAAAACTCAACAACCACTTCATCATTATCCAAAGGCATGCTGTCCAACTCCTCTTCACCACTTACATGTTTCTCGTGTTTTTTTTATCTCTCTATGGGATGCCAATGGACCATTATAAACAACACTCATGTATGTTTTCACTTCACCCATACCTCTATTTTTAGCTTTATCACATGGATGAAACTTCACTATATCCTCTTATGTGTGCAATAGCTTGCATAATCACCTTATCTAAAGCTTCCATCATGAAAACTTACAAGTGTACTTGGTTGCTCCCTTATCTCATTTAAAACTATACATGGATGCAATATTCACTAAAATTAATTGTTTCAATCATAAAAACATGCATCATACCTCATTTTTCCTCAACCTCACTATAGGTCAACTAAAAATTGGCAAGCTCATTACCATCTCTAACTAAGGAAAAATCAGAATTTTTCCACTCATGGGACTCCACAACCATTTTCCTATCATCACACAACGGGTCTCCAAATTATGGTGAATAATGTATAACATCTTATTAATACATCATGTAAATAAATTCACCTATGGGTTACTCATAGATCATATCCACACTATTATTCTATAAATAAAAATTAGACTCTACATATAAAAGCCTCATCTCTGTGTTATCTTCCATAAAAACCTACTTTTTTGTGCACCTTTACACATCCATGATACTTATCAAAGTAGTATTTGGTTTCTCACATGACAACTCCCCATCCTTATTACCTCTATTGTAAATATGTTTTTCACCAACAATCTCAAGCCTCTTCACATGAAGCTTATTCAACCATCTCAACTATAATTTTGGGTGCACAAAGTGATCCAAAATATCAAAAACTAAATTCTCCCACTCATAAAAAATATGCTTACATTTCCTTTATCTCCTCACTTTGACATCTTTACAATACATGGTTTCAACTCCACATAACCTTCACCCTCATGGGGTAAATAATATTCATATCCACAAAATATATCTCAAGCTCAACTATCCAAATCATGAGCTATTCCAAACTCTCCTTCCCATAAAATAGGAAAATATCATTCAAATATTTACCTCTTTTCTCCACCATAACCTTGACTGGTCTCTTTTGTATACTATCATATTTTCCTCCACTTGATTTGAATCTATCCAAAACATCTATCCACACTTGTAGGGATAAAATCCCCACCATCAGACCTTACTCATTAATATCATAATTAGATTTAACTTCATCACCTTGTGTAGTCTTTCCCATCATGTCTGGCCTTGCCTAGAACAATTTCAACATCTTTTTCAATTCAACCATCTCATGTGCTCTTCTCTTATGTGCCATCTCTCATCATGAATTAACAAGATCCTCTTTCATAATCTACAATAAACTCTAATGTAAGTCTCTCACAAACTCCCACACTCTTAAATGACTCACACACATGCACCCACTTATGCAAGCTTCTCAACAATTTTAAACCACTAGTATACTTCTCTCTCATAGCCTACAACCATAATGAGCTATTTTTCCACAAACAACTATAAGGACACTACCTTGCTATGAAACCACTTGGTGAAAAAAATAGGAGGGGGAGACCATTTAAGGCTTTACATTATCTCTAATTTTGTAGGGATTTACATATTTCAATGGACACATAGGCATTTTGTCAAACATTTTGATAACAAACTACATAGATCAATTCTTGCGTTCAGTAACATAATGGATTAAAATCCATTATCATGCCATAATATGGCTTATTTTATTACATAAACATGGAGGAATAATTACACTAAACCTACAGGTCATACATAGACCTCTACCATCACATTAGTGGTAATACTAGACGTTTTAGACCAAGAAAAATAATAAAGAATGTAATCCTGGTCCTTTTCCTAATTTTCTAATAGCAACTCAAAATTGAATGTCCTCTTACTTATAAAGATGAGAATGAATGACTTTCCACCTTACCTAATGCACCTTTATCTTCTCTAAACACTTCATCTTCATCTTAGGTGTTTTCTTTCATGAAATAATTCAAGAAAGAGACAAATCGCATTCACTTTTTGTTTGCTAAAATTTTGTCAAATTTCCACCAATTATACATGTTCATTTTTTGACCCAAAAATGAATATATTCCATAAACATTTTATTTGCTGAATGTCTTTTCAAATTCTGTTATCCTTGACTTGATAAAACATCTTATCCATACTAAAATTCCTTGGTCATAACATTATTTCCACTTGGAAATCTATACAAATTTTCATCATGTCATAATGTACATGCCATATGGAACTTCATTAAAAAATGCAAACTTGAAAAGATGAAGTTTTGCATACCAAGCTATAAGGAAAATGATCACTTTACAAGATGAATGATACCAGTAAAAATGTGATGTCACCATAACCAACCTACTAAGTAGAAGAGAAGCTTGACACATAAACTAAGGAAACTTACTCTAAACACACAAACACACCAAAAACCAAAATGAAAGAAACAAAAAACTGGAAAGCAAACACACTCTATTTTTAATAATGCAAAATTACTTAGGACTATGGATGATCCTACATTAGGGTCTCATTGAAGTATATATTATTACATATCCAGGGAACTAAGAAATTTGTGTGGACATGGAAACTGAGGCATGAGCTAGTACTTGAGGCTATATTACCAATGTTGTTGCTGGCTAAGCACTAGACACTATCTTGGTAGCTTCCTTAGTAAACTTCAATTTTTCAAATAATGCATAAGAAGCTTTGAATTATTTATTAATAATAACAAAATTGAGAATATAAGGTTTAAATATATTGATAGATCAACTCTATGTGCTTAATTTTAGAGGCTATAATTTCAGATCTGAGTGCCTCTACCTTTGTTGCCTTGTTCTTCACAAAATTAATCTATTGTAAAATATATTCATTGGTTTTATGGACTGTTTTTTCAACTTATTTATTAAATATTTTTGTAGATACTTTGAGAAGTGATTTAAAAGTGGGTCTATTTACCAAATTCCCTAAGGTGGTTATTACACATGTGACCCTCATATCTTGTAAGATTTATATGGCCTCTTTTTCCTGGCCTAAAAGTTGTGTTACTAAAACTTTCATTTCCATATTCCAACTGAAAGCATATTATCTCTTTGTAATCACATAATTTAATGCCTATTCCTTGCACATTGAAATAATAAGTTTATCCTCTTCTCAATTTATTTTAATTGGTTCCAAAATTTAAGTACCTTTCCCCTTTAGGTTGGGACTCACCCCTAACATTTTTAATTGCATTCAAAATATTGTACATCCTTATTGACATGCTTTGGATTTTATCCATTATTTCTTAGGGAGCCTAAATAATTTATTTCTATAGGAGGCTATGTTTGGCTTGCTCTTAGCTTCTATAAATTTCTTTCATAGCCTCCCTAGTCGAGCCCATGAAAGAACAAAAGTACTCTATTTATTAAGTGGGATCATTGGGATTCCTCTTCTTAATTTTGGCTAAGGGGAATAGCTTTTATCTTTGTTCCAAAATAATTTCTTTTCATATGTTACCTTCTACTCCCTTTCTATTCTTTACACTTTGAATTGTACCACTCTACTTTTCAAAATGAGTGGAGACTGTGGGAAAATGTTTTATGACTAGGATTTGCCTATATCCTTTTCACTCTTGTAGTTATTTCACCCATTGAGGCATAATGATTTATATTTTATCTTCAAGTTGGTCAACTTATGTAAACTTGGAAGGTGGAGTGATTCCTAGTGGTAACATTAAATCACTTATGTGGATGGAAATTAGGCAGACAAATGAATGATCCTATGCCATTCTAAGACTCCTCTTTGAGGTGTAGTTTATGCCACACATTTTGTTTGAGTAGGGTTTTTGAGATGACCATTATAGAAGATTTCACTATGGTAAAGATACCCCTAATTTATTTGATGGTTTTAGAAGAATAGATGGCTATAAAGTATAAAAAATGGAAACAAATACTAAATATTTAAAATGCACTCTCCATTTGGGAGTTGTTAATTGGGCTACAATGGAAATAATGAAAGAATCAATAGGACTATTCACCTCCTTTTTTGGGTTTGGTATCTATTATGAGCATATAATGGATTGGTTTTTATTAGATATTTTTGAAAATAATCCAATGGGGAACCAAACATAATTGAGCTCATGGAAGATAAATTGACAATACTGGTATCCACCATTGTAAGGGAGGGGAAAAGAGAAAAGACTACCTTATTGATGGTGTGCCTTTCTTATTCAATAATAATCTATTGGTCTTGTGTATCAGTTGGAGTCTTTTCTTCTAACAAACTTCCCAAGATCATTGATTTTTCCCTTTCTAGCTTTGTCTCTTCCTTTTATTCATCTTGCACTTTTGTTTCATCCAATTCTTACTCTGATTCATTCATAGTTTCTAAATTTTCCTCTTCCCTATCTATGGGGTAATCCAATAGTGAAATTATATCTTCATGTTCTTCCCATGGTTCCTCAACAAGAGATATTCTTGAGACACATAGACTTGATGATGGTATTTTTTCCAATTTTCAAGTCTTGAAAGAGGCTAGATGACTTCTGGATTTCCCTTAGTGAGTGGTTATGGGGGAATGAGAGATGAATGGAAATGTGAAATCAATAAGTGATCCATATTAGTAGGAATTAATTTTTTAGGTGGTGAAGGGATAGGTGGTGAAATTAAGAGTTGATGGAGGGGAAACTAATACAATATAAAATGTTTGGGAGGTTTGTTCCAGCACTTGTTAAATCTAGTGAAAATAGACTCATTGGAGGTGATTTAGGGGAAAGAGGGGTAGATGGAAGGGATGAAAAAGAACTATGTCAAAATTTAGGAAGACTTATGTGTGTGACTATAGTAAATGGGGCTAGAGGTGCCAAGAAAATGTACCTATTTATCCATCTAAAGGAGGTAAAGTCCTCATAATTATGGTTTCTATGCCTAAGGTGGTAACAACTAGATGAGTGGGAACCAGATGAGGACTAAGGAGACCTTTTAGAATTTCCTTCTTGACTTGAAGATTGATTTCCATTCAGTTGCTTAATTTTCCCTCTAATGGATTAGTTTCTTTTTTTGTAGGAGATGGAGGATGATCCTACTTATAGGTGCTTTGAGACTATGGCTATGGCCATTGATGACTCCAAGATCTTTCAACCTCTTCCACTATTTCATTTTTATTGCTCCTTAGTGATTTCTAGGTCATATTAGATTGTTTGAGCAATTATCATTATCATATTATGCTTGTTTATATGACTCCAAACTTTAGAATTGTTTGAAGCATTGAGGAGGATAAGATCATGCTCATATATATGGTGACCATACTTGATGATAATGTTCTTCTTCTCTTTAAGGTGCTTAATATAAAATTTTATTCTTTCCTTGGGGTCCCAATCTCTATATTGGGCTACTTGTAGGTCATAATGGACCCTAGCATTTTCCACTGAATTGAGATGTTCCCTTACTATAAATTTAAGTTGGCCAATGCTTAGGAGGGTTTTATGATATTAGGCTTGATGCTTGGTACCAAGCTCTTCATCCACATTGTTGTATAAATTATGTGAAATCTATTGCTCAACCACCTTATCTAGGACATGGCATGAAAAATACAAGGGAGTTGCTATGGTCCCTTTAATTCTAATGATAATATAATCTAGGTAGTACCAATAATATCCCATTTTATAGATTTTGATTCTCATGTTTTCATATGACCTGGGCATCTAGTTTCCATAGATGGCTTGATAAACCTAAGGATAAATGTCTTCAAATTTTTTATTGATTTCATTCCTAAATTTATAAATATACAAGAACTAATAATCATCACAATTTTTTTTTATCTAAGTACTTGGTATATGGATACCATGGTTCCCCTTAAGGTTTTTGGACTATCCTTATGATTGCATTCAACAAATAGGACCTCATATAAAAATTACCATCAATTGGCATTTAATTATTTTTGAAAATTTATCCCTTTAATATGACATTGATAACCTATCTTAATGCTATAGTCTTCTTTGAGGTCAAGATAATATCCAACAAGGGTACCCACTCTACCTATACATATGTGGTGCTAAAAAAACCAAATAACCTATTCATAAGTTCCATTCTATACTTTTGCTTGGTTTGAACTTATTTATGTGATTGAAGTAAATTCCCCCTTTCTATCACTATTTTTAACCATTATTTCATTTCCCCTCTATTGTATTTTGTTCCATCTAAATATTGGATGAAACTTGATTATAAGTGACCTTAAGCATTAAAATCCTGAGATACCTTTCAAATGCATCTATGGAAATACAAGCAACTGTATTTCTATTAATTCTATGATGCAAGCAATCTCTTATAAAAGCATCACTAAAAAATATATCATTAATTCTATACAAGGCATTTCATCGATATATTGTCACTCCTCCTAGGATAAATGATCCTATGATGAATACGACACTATGGCATCAACTAAATCCTAGATAGTCTAATAGTGAAGAAACTTGAAATGAAGTGCACTCTTATCAAACATAATGTACATATACTCTATGTTGTTGGTAATGGAGTATGAAGAGGGGGATGGTTGTGAGTTGATTTTACAGGAGACCTTTTTTGTACTATGAAATCGTGTAGGGTTTCTTGTAGATTAACTAAAAAGACTTACAAATCCACTAAGGAAAACTAAGGCTTTTAGTTACCTGAGAGCTCAAATTAATAATATGCAACTTATAGATTAATGGCAAAGTGATTTGATGTTTGTTTGAATTTTTCATCTATTTCTAAAATTTGGCATAGTTCTTGAGACATTAATGTAAATAATGAATTTTGATTTGTTTCCCATTTTGATTTAAAATTTATAGTTAGCTTTGGTAAGTTTATTTTCCATGTGTCCTCTTATCGTACACCAATTTCTATCTATCTATAAAATTTTAAATTTGTACTTTGACCATGTTTACTCGGGGACCTTAATGTTTTAAACCATACTTTGGTTATCTTACTCATCCTATGTCAACAATATTTTTTCACTTGGCATGATCTCAAGAGTTTGGAAATATTTTGAATGTTAGATGTGTATTTTCCTTCCATAGGTTAGGAGTGAATGGGATTACGCCACCTATCATGATTTTGGTTACTCAGCTAATAAGGAACTTTTGAAAATATTGGACTTGCCTTGATATTCTAGGCTTCACATCAATGATATTTTTCCATGTGGCATGATCTTAGGATTTTAGGAATATTCTGAATTTCAACCATGTATTTTCCTCCCACAAACTCTAGGTGACCAAGATATCACCATGTATCATGATCTTTGAACTCTATGGACTCAAAAGATTTAGAATTTTCATGAAGACTAGTTATGTCTCGAGTGAATGAGATTTTGACATGTGGATGGATTATGATGACTTGACTACTCAGAAGACTTAAAATATAGTTTTAAAGTTGTGAGTCATGAGTAGAAGATATTATTTCATGTGGATGGCTCTAAAGTCTTTGAATGGACTTAAAAATTTCATGAAGACTATGATCAGATGTGAGTACACAGAATATAGAGAAATGCCATGATCTAGGGAACCCAATGAAAATTTGATTCCCAAAAATAGTGTGTTGCACAACAATGCTTAAAACATGTTTTCATTAGTCATGTTAGTTGTTGTCAATCAAAATTGCACCATTGTGAAGGTATTTTTAGGCCTTCACAGTCTACTAAAACATGGAAACTATCTTAGGTTATGGGTGACCTAATCAGTAGATTGAATCTCTAGATTGTAAGAGCTAGCTCCCTTTGGTGTATCAATTAGGATCTTTTCTCTACACTAAAAACTACCTGGGAAAAGAGATAAATAAAACTTGAAATAAAATTCTATCTAATGATGGTGATACCCCTAAATGATTGGTTGATTCACTCAATTAGAGCTCTTAAAAACACTGATTTAGACAAGAGAAAGGCTAAACTTACAACTCTAATTGACCAATATGTATAATTATTTCATGAAAAGATTCTACCTTGTGATCAAATATTGAGGGAAATGATGGAATAGGCTTGATTCAAGGCACTAAATAGCCACTTGCATCCAGTATAAACTCAGAGAAAAGACATTAAACATGGAACATGACCTGCATAATCTGACTAGCTAGTGACTAGGTAAGAATCAAGACTTGACAAGGAAGTAAACTCTATCACTTATGCAAATGAATGACATAAATACACTATACCAACAACTAGAATCTAAAAATAATAGTCCTATTAATCTATAAAAAGGTTACAACCCAATCTTTGGTAGAATTTTGTCTTGCCAAAAGAGGGATATATTCAAGGCTAAAAAGATAACTTATATAAAAAAGTACAATACAACCAAAAGGTTGGCATTGAAAATAGAAGAAGAGGACAACTCCCACTTCAACCCAAGTCTAATTTGTGTTATCACAACCTTTTAAATTTGTCTTTTTCATTGCATGAAAACTCTTTGTCACTGAAAAATGGATGGTGGGATCAAGCTTGGACTAATCTTCCAACATGCATAATGTTATGCCAATCTCCAAAAATGGAACTCTTCTTGAACTACTTGAAACAAGAGAACAATCTCCTTTGCATGAAATCAGTGCTAATGCCAAAATTAGAATTCTATTTAAACTATTGGAATGTTTGAAAACCTTAGATTAACAAGAGTGCATGCATGAAATTCATGTTAAGCTCTCCAACATTAAACAACTTGAGTCCTTCATGTAAATGAGTCTCCATTTTTAGAACTGAAGGTGTCATGTTGAAATGGTTACACTTGGATGTGTCTAAATCCTGTTTGGACCACTTTACATGTTGTAGAATGTGTTAATCTATTCTTTGGATATTGGAATCTCTTTCATTTTTTGGTTTTTTATTTCTGTCTATATATCTTCCTTATGTATTTTT
Source organism: Torreya grandis (assembly GCA_037957365.1). Taxonomy (NCBI): domain Eukaryota; kingdom Viridiplantae; phylum Streptophyta; class Pinopsida; order Cupressales; family Taxaceae; genus Torreya; species Torreya grandis. Next base: position 2,881,397 of record JARHVA010001791.1, read on the forward strand.
TGTGTCTTTTTTGTAGACTTTTTTCCCTACTTATTTCTTTAGGTTTATTCTTACGGGCTTGTGTATTTTCACTTTCCTATGGATAAATTATCCATGGGAATTATTTCTCTCCTTCATTTCTTGACTTTCCCCTTTGTAAACCTTCTTAAGGAATTCTTTCAAACAATTTGTCTGAAGGAATTCCTTTGGACTTATCTTCCACCTCTTTGCCTTTAGACTTATCTTCCATGGCCATTTCCTTGAAATATTCTTTCTTGAAGGGCCATAACCCTTTAAATTTTTTGTTTTAAACTTTATCGAAGGGCACATACCCTTTGATATTTTTACAATGGTCCTCATCTTTGAAAATGGACTTTCCCAAAGGGAAAGTGCCTTTTGGGTTTTTATCTTTTGCCCTTTGGGATTTTGAAAAAGGTCCTCTACCTTGTGCCTTTCAGACTTTTTTCATTGTAAACCTTTCAAAGGAATTCTTTTAGATAATTTGTCTGAAGGAATTCCTTCAAACTTTTGAAAAGTCCTTTCATCTTTCTGACAAGCCCTTCGGGCTTTGTCTTAAGTCCTTTTTTGAAGGGCACAAGCCCTTCAAAAATTTGGTTTTAAACTTTCCCAAAGGGTACATACCCTTTAGGATTCCAGTAATTGATCCTTTTTTGAAGGGATTCTAACCTTTGAAATTCATTACAAAATGACTTTCCCGTGGACAAATTTCCCTTCAGATAAATGGTAAAGGACCCTCGAAAGAATGAAATAGACCCCTTCAAAATTTTGAATTGGCCCTCTTTCCCTTTGGGCTTTTGGAAATGTCCCTCAAAAACTTGAAGTGGTCCTTTTGGCTGATAAAGTGCCCTTAAATAAATTGTAAAAGGTCCTTTGACAAGAAAAAGATCCTTTTGGTAAAATTATATGGTCCACCTGCCCTTTAGAATTATTGGAAATGTCCCTCAAAAACTTGAAATGGTCCTTTTTCAAAGGGCTAATAACCCTTAAAAAATATTGTAAATGTCCCTTCTTCTTATATTTCCTTCAGATAAAAAGTCTAAAGGAATTCTATCTTTGGCTTTTTCAAAGTATTCCCTCAGTGTTTATCAATGAACCCTTCAGGTTTTTGTAAAATAATTTTCTCTAAGGGCACATACTCTTTGATATTCTCGTAATGTCCCTTCCCTTCAGACAAAAAAGTCTTTTTTCAAAAATTTTCCCTCAAACAAAAAAGTTTGAGGAAATTATTCCAACACGTAACCCAAGAAAACTCTGAGAAAGAAAAAACCCTTAGTGAAAAGTTCTAAAAAATAAACATGTACTCTTGCTTCATCAGGCTCTCCACTCAGCTTGCTTCTTTTTCATGAAAATTAATCCACCTCAATGTCTTTTTAAAACTTCAAAACCTCACTTCCTTAGCAAATATCAAAAATGCCTAACTGTGACTTATGCTTGTGTCTTTTTATAGGTGTCTTTAGGAATACATGGCTATAGGTGGACATGTGCATTAGGCTCAAGATGAAATCTTGGTCATTGTAATCCTTTCTTAAAAAACTCCATGTATCTAACAAAGAATGCCATTTTTGCTTAACCAAAACACCATGGAGATAAAACTTTCATCCTCATACTCTTGACTATGCTTAGGATGAATTGCCCCTTGAGATTTCTATCTGGACAATTATCTCAAAAGAAGGAGACCAAACTTTAAACAATTATTCAAACTATTCAAGACCCAAAACTGATAAGGTTTCAATTTTGACCTGTATGGTCAAAATTGTCAACATTTTGGAAACTCAGCTGGGAAGCATGCCTACTATGCTTGAGAACCTGACCATATACATGGGTTTTGAATTCACAAATAAATGACATATCTAACCCATGAATGCAAACTTTCATTGACCAAACATGAATTAACCTTCATCCTCTGAAATAAAAGGGAACCATAAAATAGGAAAGCTAACTAACAAAGCAAATGTGCAAACAAGCACTTATTCAAACAAAGTAGAATGAAACTACTATGTTTGAACAAAACATAGAGGAAAACCAAAAAAACTATGTATAAGGAGCTTTTCTCTTCATTAGCAATGTTTCAGATGTATCCCATTAACTAGGATTAGAAGCTCCTGACCATCCATATTTGTAAGCTAGAAGGTATTATGGGATTTTCAATTGGAGATTATATATGGACCACTCTAAAGGGAGTCAAACTTTGTGTGCCTTCCTGGTTTAGCTCTATCCTCATCCCACTTGAAGACCAAATCTCCTTCTTTGAAACTTTGTGAAGAAGCTACTTTGTCAAAATCTCTCTTCACTTGTGCTTGATGAATCTCCATGGCTGGCATGGCTTGATTTCTTATCTCTTCCAAATCCATAAGCTCAGCATACCTGATCTCCATAGGCTCATTCTCTAATAATTCAAGTTGATGCATTAGTTCTAAAGTAGGTAACTCAAGAGAAATGTGTAATTGTGCTTCCTTACCATATACTAGTTTGTATGAAGAGTTGGCTATTGATCTTTTATAGGTGATCCTATCAACTCATAGAGATGACTTTAAATTGAGATGCCATGACCTATGATTATCTTCAATAGTCCTTATTATGATCCTCAATAGGTTCTTATTTATAGATTGAGCAAGGTCATTGCCTTGTGGATAATAGTTTGATGAAGTGATGAGGTAAATTTCATGTTAGAGAGCCCATTGACTAATCTTAGATCCAAAAAAATCCATTGCATTATAAAAAATAATAGTTGAAGGAACTCCCAATCTAGTAAGCCAACCTTCATATAAATCTAGAACATTGGTTTCATTTGTTTCTTTCAATGCCATTGCTTCTATCCAATGTGTGAAGTAATTTGTTGTAGTTAAAATCCATTTATGTCCTAAACTTGAAGGAAGATTTATGAGATAAATAAAGTATAATCCCCATTGAATAAATGGATGATCCATTGCAATTGGTTGAAGAGGTAAGTCTACAAGTTCACTTTTCTTACAAATATAACACACTATTTGCACTTTCTAACCCATGCATGATAATCACCAAATATAGTAGGCCAATAGTACCCTCCTCTCATGATCTTAAGGGATTTAGTTCTTGTATAAAATTTTCCTCCACCATGCCCATCATGGAATTATTCAAGCAATCTCTAAGTTTGGCTTGGTTTTACACATCTGAACAACATACCATTGATATCTTTCTTGAAGAAAACATCATCAATAAGCAAAAATGGAATAAATACCATGTTATAGATAGCTTACCAAGTCATGAAACCAATTGGAAGGTGAGGTATGAACAACTACAATATCTTTATCATTTGACACTAAAACAACCTCATTAATGTCTTACAAATCTTGTGCTAGATGATCACACAATCCTTTGCCTATAATCAGTTTTATGACCTTAATTTCCATGTCATATTATATTAACTTGGTTATCCAACCAACATTCTTCTCATTTATATCCTTGTTCAAAATAAACTCTTTGATGCTTGGATGGGAAACCATTAGATGTATATTATTGTTAGACAACAAGTGTCTAAACTTCTTAAGAGATCTTATAACTAAAAGGACATGATTTTCAACAAAATAATACCTTGTTTCATACTCCTTGAAGCCTTCACTGAAGAAGGCTATTTGATGCTCCAAAGCCTCATGATTCTACTGCAATGAATGCCTCAAATAGTGTCCATGTTAGCACAAGTGTATAAAATGAAAATTTTCATGAAATCTAGATTTATAAGCATATGAGCACTAAATATGGCCTTTTTAATATCTTCAAAACCTTTTACTCCTTTGGACCAGCTAAAGCCCTGATCATTATTTAACATGGCTGTAAGTGGCTTTGCTAAAATGGCAAAATCTAAAATATATCTCCTTATGAAGTTGATTTTCCTAAGAAGCTTTGCATAGCCTTTTTGTGATTAGGCAAAGAAAGTGTAAGAATGGAGTCAATCCTTTTAGAATCTATTCTTAAACCATGATTTTGTACAACATGTCAAAGAAGCTTACCTTCATGAACAAAAGAAACACACTATTTAGGATTTAGAGATACCCCAAATTGCCTATACCTTTCGAACACTTGCTTGAGATGAACCATGTGATCTTCTGCATACTTTGAAAATACTATTAAATCATCCAAATAAACAAGTGCAAACTTGTTAAGAAGGCCTTAGAATTCCACATCCATGGCTCTCTAAAAGGTTGCTCCAACATTAGACAAACTGAATGGCATATTTTTGTATACAAATGTCCCCCACTTAGTTGTGAAGGCTATCTCAAATTGTTCTTCTTCCTTAACCAAAATCTGATTATAGTCACTATATCCATCCAACAAACAAAACCTCACTAGACCTGAAAAAATATATAAAATTTGTTCCATTGATGGCAATGGATAGTGATGTTTAAGTGAAGCCCTGTTTAAATCATGAAAATCAACACACAAACAAATCTCACCATTCTTCTTCCATACTAGAATGAGATTGGCCACACAAGCTGAGTGCTTGGTTGGAAATATAATAACTGATTCTATGATCTTGTGAAGCTTAAATCTCATCAAAGGCTCAAGATTAGGATTGATTGGCCTTTGTCTTTGTCTTACTGGTTTAGTCTCCTCCTCTAACTCAATGATGTGTCAAGCCAAACTTGGATCAAATCCCTTGAGATCACTATATTGCCATGCAAATATATCAACAAATTTTGTGCATAACTCAATGAAAGATTTCTTTTGTGAAGGAGTGCATACCTTACCCAACTTCAAAATCTTACCAGCTGCAATTTCTTTATTGGCATAGTGCTCTTCTTTTGTTGACAAGGATGAATTCTATTTTCTTAGCTCATCATCACCACTGAAAATATTCTCAAGTGTTACCCAATCCCTTGGGAAAATTATTTGTTTTAAGTTGCACAATCTGATCACTGTGCTGATGTAAGTGCTTTTATTGGTTTCTTGAAGAAAACTTAGCCTCTTCTTGCAAGAATCTCACAATTTGATTGTCATCTTCAAAAACCTGCCAATTCTCATGATTATCTAAAACATAATGCCTTACAATCACCTTTATATGTAATTAATTTTTTTTATTTTTTACATCAGCTATGATAATAAATTGTGCCCCAATAGTAGCTAGCCTATCAACATGTTTATTCTTGTCTCTTGGTATTTCTTGAATGTCAAAAGCTTGAAAATCTTCAAGTAAATCCAAAATTATATGCTTGTAAGATTTAAGCAACAATTTTTCACACACATTCAAATCTCTTACTTGGTGAACTAAAAGTTCACTATCACCAAACACTTGCAATTAATTGAATTTCATCTTCTTAGCTTACTGCAAATCGTGAACTAGTTCTTCATACTAAGCAAAATTATTTGAACAACCAAACTAACATTTAATAGAAGAGAAATACCTTTGTTTTGTTGGATAAATCAACATCATTCCATCTCTATTTTGATGCTTATTCCTTGATCCATCAAAGTACAATTTCCACAAACCTTCATTAGACTCATCTTCTTTGACCATGGCTGGAATTGGTGCATCATTCTCATGAAGGCAATACACACCAAGTATTTCTTCTTTGATCAGCTTGTAGGGATCATGCTCATGAAAATTAGAATCCCACTCACAAAGAAACAAATCTGGAACTCCATCCAAACGTGATTTACTTTCTACTTCACTAGCTTGTAGTACTTCATTTGAGATGATATAGTTAGTATTCACAACACTTGGAATATATGGCTCCATATGAAAACATGAAAAAGGTTTAGAATGAATTGTTACTTTGGTACCATATCTAGTTTTTAACATTAAATAAGTACAATCATCTAATAAATATCCCCCTATCTTTGAGGTGAAGTCTCTTGAAAGGCACATAGCAAAGTAAGGAGGCACGTCTACCATAACAACATCCTACTGAATAGTAACATTGAGAAAATAATGTAATGTAAATTTTAGATATTTGATGATACCTACCATATTTTTTGGTGACAAATCCAATTGCAATACTCCTTTAGTGTTTGGCTCATAAACAAGTCCAAGCTTGTCTACAATCTGTTTAGGCATGACTGTACTACTAGATCCACTATCCACCATATAATTATGAACCAAAGTATCACCTATTATCAAAGAAAGGTAAAAAGGAGGAGTTTTATTTTATTTTACCTTAGTTTTGTCTACCTTTTCCATCTTATTTACTTGTTTTACCTATTGCTTAGTTGGTTTATTTGAATTAGTCAAGACAACACCTTCTTTCTCAATCATTTTTGGAGATAATTTGAGAGCTAAAAACTCTTAAATGAGATTATCCTTTTATCCTAGAATAGAAAAGGAATCCCACATGCTAATTCTTGTGTTAGACTTCTTCATTTGATCTATTATACTAAACTAAGATCTACTAACCTTTGGTTGCACCTTCTAAAGCAATAACTATTCATGAACTAGAGGTAGTTGATGTACCTTACCAACCTTTATATTCTTATTTTTATATGTTTTAGGGATAACAAGTTGCTTTTTTGTACTCTTAAAAATAACCTTAGGAGTACTTGAATCATTTGTCACCTATTGAGCCTCTTCAATGGCTCTTTTTTTAGATCTAGTTACAATTGCAACTTGACCACTTGAATTGTTAGTTTCAACACCTTGGGTAAAAGCAACATGATCATCTACTTGCCAATTTACATTAAAGGCATCAGGTTACCCTTGAAATTGATGAGTCTCTCCTTGTGATGCCAAACCTATATCTTGGTACTAACCTCCTTGTAAAGAAAACTCTTCTTGTGTCATTTGTGGCATAGTGATATTCTGTGATACCAAGGCTTGGTTTTGAGCATCTTTGAGATTTGAGGACTGCCAAATTGAATCTTACATCATGTTATTTTGAGGTGGGGTGGGAACAATTGCCTTTGAAGTAGAAGGAGCATTAAGATCAAGGATTGCTTAGATAGAGTTATGGCGCCTTATGCTTTATAAGGTGGTCTATTTTCTTTGAAACCCTGATAAAGAAGCCTTTGATATTTAAAAGGTTGATAGGTGTTTTTATTTTATTGATTATAAGGCTTATTAGACTAAAATTATTACCTCTTGAGTTGCACTATTTCATACCCAAAGGATTGTAGTAAACTTTTCAACTCTCCTATCTCACTAGTTTGACAAGTAGGGGATATAATTTGAGCTTGAGGTGCTGGAATAGGAGCTAAGAATGGAATTTGAGGAACTTGAGGGGCTATTATGGAACTTATTTTTAAAAATATAGGCATTAGAGGTCTTGGAGAAAGCTTACCAGCTTGTATCAAACTCTTTTCTACCCTTATTGCAACCTCATAAGCACCTAGCAAGGTAGTACCACCCATTGAATATATCTTCACACTAATGTCAAAATTAAGGGATTTCAAATAGTATAAAAATGCATATTCAGAGGATGGCCTTACCAACACAAGTATTTTGATCCATGTATTTTGGAATATGAGGTTAAAATTAGACATGAACTCATGAGGAGCACTTGTTATAGCGGTCAATTGCTCAACTAAAGATAGATGATCAGATTTATCCTCAAATTAATTGACTAAGGATGCATCCAATTCATCCCAAGTAGAAATGGAATTTAGTGGAAGATTTATATACCATTGCAATGCTTTTCCTTTGAAGGAATCAACAAGCAATCTAATAGCAACATTATCCTCAACAACATTATGGATTGAATAGAGATTGGCCACATTTTGGATATGCTCAATAGGGGTTGTTTGATTTTCTCCTGAGAAGAATGGGATACTCTTGAGGAAAGAAACTAAAATGTCATCAAACTAGGATAAATTCATTGGGCTACCTCTATTGAATGGAGTAAACACCTAATTTTTGATGGCCATTTGGATAGTGGGGATTGTAGTGCTTAGAACAATAGGATGATCAGGAGGTAAATACTATTTTTGAGGATATGGTTTTGCCCTTCTAAATATTGATATCTTAATAGATATAAATTCAAATGAATACCTTTGCTTGATGATATTGTGGTAACCTTTGGCATCAAAGAGCTATTTGTATGATGCTATGAACTTTGCAACTTGAAGAATCTTTAGCTTGTGATGAAGATAGATATTATCTTCTATTACAAACATTTATCTTTAGCTTTAAACTTCCTCAGATCTATAAAATATTTCTTTGTTGGTCCCACCAGGTGTGCCAAAAACTATTGTCAATCAAACTTGCACCCCTATGAAGGTAGTTTTATGTTTTCACAATCTACTAAACCATGGAAATAATCCTAGGCTATGGGTGACCTAATTAGTGGATTGAATTTCTAGATTGTAAGGGCTAGCTTCCTTCGGTGTATCAATTAGGATCTTTGCTCTATGCTACAAACTACCTAAGAAAAAAGAGAAACAAAACTTGAAATAAAATCCTATCTAATGATGGTGATACACTTGAATGATTGGTTGATCCACTCAATTAAATCTCGTTAAAACTTGAAAAGGAAGTAAACTCTATCACTTATGCAAATCAATGACATAAATACACTATACTAGTAGCTAGAATCTTAAAACAATAGTCCTTTTATTAATCTAAAAAAGGTTACAACCCAATCTTTGGTAGAATTTTGTCTTGCCAAAAGGGGGATACAATTCAATTCTAAAAATCCAACTTATATAAAAAAAGTACAATACAAACAAAAGGTTGGCATTAAAAATAGAAGAAGAGGACAACTCCCACTTCAACCCAATTCTAATTTGTGTTATCAAAACCTTCTAAATTTGTCTTTTTCATTGCATGAAAACTCTTTGGCATTGAAAAATTGATGGTGGGATCAAGCTTGGACTAATATTATAACATGCATAATGATATGCCAATCTCCAAAAATAGAACTCTTCTTGAGCTGCTTGAAACAAGAGAACAATCTACTTTGCATGAAATCAATGCTAATACCAAACTTAGAATTCTATTTAAACTATTGGAACATTTTAAAACCTTAGATTAACAAGAGTGCATGCATGAAATTCACATTGAGCTCTACAACATTAAACAACTTGAGTCCTTCATTTAAATGAGTCTCCATTTTTAGAACTAAAGGTGTCATGTTGAAATGGTTACACTTGGACGTGTCTAAAATCCTGTTTGGACCACTTTGCATGCTTTAAAATACATTAATATGTTCTTTGGCTATTGGAATCTCTTGTAGTTTTTGGTTTTCTATTTCTATCTATATATCTTCCTTATGTATTTTTTGTGTCTTTTCTACAAATTTTTCTCCCTACTTATTTCCTTGGGTTTATTCTTGCAGGCTTGTGTCTTTTCACTTTTCTACAAACAAATTGTCTGTAGGAATTTTTTCTCTCCTTTATTACTTGACTTTCCCCTTAGTAAACCTTCCAAAGGAATTATTTCAAACAATTTGTTCGAAGGAATTCATTTGAGCTTATCTTCCACCTCTTTGCCTTTAGATTTATCTTCCACGGCCTTTTCCTTGAAACATTCTTTCTTGAAGGGCCATAACCCTTCAGAAATTTTGTTTTATACTTTATTGAAGGGCACATACCCTTCATTTTTTTTGCAATGGATCTCATATTTAAAAATGGACTTTCTCTAAGGGAAATTAGCCTTCAAGTTTTTATCTTTTGCCCTTTAGGCTTTTGAAAAAGGTCCTCTACCTTCTGAAATGTGCCTTTCGAAATTTTGTCATTATAAACCTTTTGAAAGAATTCCTTCAGACTTTTGAAAAGTCCTTTCATCTTTCTGACAAGCCCTTCGGGATTTGTATTAAGTCCTTTTTTCAAGGGCACAAACCCTTCAAAAATTTGGTTTCGAACTTTCCTAAAGGGTACATACCCATCATGATTCCTATAATTGATCCTTTTTCAAAGGGATTCTACCCTTCAAAATTCCTTGCAAAATGACTTTCCCATGGACAAATTGCCCTTTGAATAAATGGTAAAGGAAACTCAAAAGAATGAAATATACCCCTTCAAAATTTTGAATTAGCCCTCTTTCCCTTTGATATTTTGGGAATGTCCCTTGGAAACTTGAAATGGTCCTTTTGGATGATAAAGTGCCCTTCAAGAAATTGTAAAAGGTCCTTTGACAAGAAAAATATCCATTCGATAAAATTGTATGGTCCACCTACCCTTCAGACTTATTGGAAATGTCAATCAAAAACTTTAAATGGTCCTTTTACAAAGGGATAATAACCCTTTGGAAATATTGTAAAGGTCCCTTCTTGTATTTCTTTCAAACAAAAAGTTTGAAGGAATTCTATCTTAAGCTTTTTCAAAGTATTCCCTTGGCCTTAAACAACAAACCCTTCAAGTTTTTATAAAATAACTTTCCCAAAGGTCACATACCCTTTGGGATTCTTGTAATGTCCCTTCCCTTTAGACAAAAATTCATTTTTTAGAATTTTTCCCTTGGATAAAAAGTTTGAGGAAATTATTCCAATACTTAGCCTAATAAAACTCTAAGAAAGAAAAAACCCTTGGTGAAAAGTCCTAAAAAATAAACTTGTACTCTTATTTCATCAAGCTCTCCAACTTGCTTCTTTTTCATGAAAAGTAATCCACCTCAATGTCTTTTTTAAACTTCAAAACCTCGCTTCCTTGGCAAATATCAAAAATTCCTGACTGTGACTTATGCTTGTGTCTTACTGTAGGTGTGTTTAGGAATACATGGCTGTAGGTGGACATGTGCATTAGGATCAATATGAAATCTTGGTCATTGTAATCCTTTCTCACAAAACTCCATGTATCTAACATATAATGCCATTTATCCAAAAGCAAAACACCATGGAGATAAAACTTTCATCCTCATGCAATTATGTTTAGAATAACTTGCCCCTTAGGATTTTTGCCTAGAGAATTCTCCCAAAAGAAAGAGACCAAAATTTGAGTAAATATTTGTACTATTCAGGACCCAAAACTAATAAGGCCACAATTTTGACCTGTAGGGCCAAAATTTTCAACACTAGTCAATTAAATCAAAATCTGATATAGAATAAGAATCCAAAATAAGAAAAAAATCAAAGGTAGTAAATGAATCATGGATAATGCCCAAGATTTGAGTTTCTTTTCTTCAAAATTTTATAATGTATTAATAATTTGTAAATAACCTGAGGATTATGTATATTAAATTAACATTAGAGTTCATTAGGTTGGTATGGACCATGAATAAATATTTATAAGTAATAATGGGTCTCTATTTATTTTTTTAAAAATGGGGTGTGTTGGGGTATAATAAATGGTGACTCAGTGGGGAAATACTCTTGAGTATTTGAGAACTAGAATATTAGTTAATGTATGATTATATAACCTGAATCTCTACCAAAAAAGAATAAATAGACTAGTTAGTTGGAAGGGAATCCAACCTCTCCATGCAACATAATAACACTTTTTAGCTTTAAGATCTATACATGATTTCATGGAATTCCTTTTCACCTTGTTATAAGAGTTATAATAGATATATAGATGAACATTGTAGGTTTTTATTTGATTATAATTTTGTAACAAAAATAATAAGGGAAGTCTAGGCATTACTATGATACCAGATAGACATTCATAGCCATGACAAAGATACCTTTGATTCTACTCTAAACATTGCTCTACTACTAGCCAGACATCCATATCCTTAGTAGAGATTACTTGAATCACCTTTCTTTCATAAGTTTATATGATATTTTTTTGAACACAAATGGAATAAGGATTGGGAACTACTATTGATTGGGTGTATGTATATGTAAACTTATTTTTCGTCAATACATCCCTATCATCATGTATCAATATTAATGTTTATTCTCTAGCATCTAAGTTTTAACATGTAATAGTGCATTTAATCTTTGGAAAGAAAAAATATTTTTATAATTGGCATTGAATATATCAGATCAAATTCTAAAGACATGATGAACCTATTTAATCCATAATAAAAACTTGAATTCAATCATGATATATACCTTGATAAAAAATGATTGAATTTATCTTTTAGTTTTGAGAAATAAAATATATGAAGTATAACTCCTAACTATGAAGTCAAATGCAAAAAACGTGAAACTAGTCTAAGAAAATAAGAAAGTAGGAAATCTACTCTAGAAATAAGGAAATCTAATCTACTCCTAGTCATATGTTTTAACTCATAGTAACCAGAAGCATCTCTAGTTGTAGAACCCATAAATTAATGTTTCAAAAATTTCCATTGAATATAAAAATAAGGTCATTACCTTAGAGGTCCTTTAGATGAAAAGTATTGTTACCTAGGATTTAAAATATTTGGTATGGTTTAATACTTAAGGGAGATGATCTCTGTTCCATTTTTTAGGTACATTATCTCACAAATTCACTAAGTTTGAAATCTTAAAAGCCTTAATTTTATATCTTTTATCAAACCATCTTTTGATAATGTCTTGGTGCTTGTTGAAGCTATTTAATGTTTTTGTTTGTGCATCTTCTATTTGAAATATGTTGAGCAATTTGGATTCGATTATTTCATCTTCTCCTATGTATTCTTACATGAATTGATACATTGGTAGTTTGAGAGTAATAGGAAAAATTGGTTGTTTCCCATATATCATTAGGAAAGGAAAAGCCTTTAGGGATTTATTATGCCTTGTTTTATCTACCCATAGGGCATGTTTTAATAATAAATACAATTCTCTTGCTTTATCTTTTGTTAACTTCTTGATGGCATCCATCAAGTTCTTGTTAGTATATTCAGTTACTCCATTTCCTTGTGGATAATAGTTTGATGGAAAATTGATTTTAAACTAATAATCATATACAAATTATATAAATTTAGATGAATGAAAGGCTAGACATTGTCATAGACCAAAGAAATTAGAATCCCAAACTCAGTATGTTTTCTTTTAAAAATTTGATCACATCTTAGGCTCTAGAATTATTGGTGGTGAAGACCTCTATCCATCTAGTATAATAATAAGTGATTGTTAGGATAAAATTATGTCCTACTAAAGATTTTGGATTAGTCATGCCAATAAATTCAAGGCCCCATTGAGAAAAGTGTTGTCCTTAAATGACTATTTATAAATGCATGTCAGTATGTATTTCCATTTTTACAAATACCTAACATTCATGGCATGTCCTGACATGATTATGGACATCCTTAAAAACTATAAACTAGTAATATCCCATTCTCAAGATTTAATGAAATGTTGCGTTACCTAAAGTATGTCCATTATCTATTTTTAGATGTAATTTATTAAAGATGTCTACATTTCCTCTTTTGAGACACACCTCAAATAGATGTTTTCATAATTCTTTTAGTATAAAACTCCCTTTTTATCATGTAATGGTCTAATTTGAGTCTAAGGCCTCACCTTTGTTCTCTATTAATGTCAAGGGGACTTGAACCTATGAGTAAGCAGTCAATGGTGTTGTTATGCCCTTATACTATAGTGCATCTAGGGATATTTGTGGCTTACATACCTTCATATTATCTTATTACATTTATCAATGTTCTTAGTATGGTCGGCTTATGGAATAACCATGGCTAAGTAGAGTATATATAGGAAGTAGTGGTTAGTATTTTATCATCATATTACAAATTATGTTCTTATTACATTTTTGTGGAGGCTTCCCCATCAAAGTGGACCAAACATAATATTTAAGTATCTTTCTATTTTTCCAATTGTTGTTATGGATCTAATTATTTTTTCTTAATTATATGATATATAAATTTATTATTGTGAATCATATAAGTAATTTCATTATAAGTGGTATCATAAATTCAATTTGGGCAAGTTTTTGTGGCATAGTTTTTTGGATCTAGTGTCTTGAACACTAAAAGGTCAAAAAAATGTAACTTGTGATCCAGGACGAATTAAATTTTTTCATCACCATAGTTTTGTTCATGGGGTATTTTTTACAAAAAATAAAAAAATAACAATAAAAATAAAAGTATGGATTTTTTTACCTTGTGAAAATTAACAGTCATTGGATTTATCTCTATGAGATAATCACAATGGTATATTCTATTGATATAATTTTTTAAGCCAAAAATTTTCACCCTTGTACACATTAGTAGTTTTTGTATTCATCTTAGCGAGGTGACCATAATGGTATCGTATAATGATACATTTTTTGGGGGTCATAACCCTCCTAGGGTTTATGCATGAAGGGGCCTAACACTTATGGTTGCAATAAAGGGAAAGAAATGCCTAAAAATCCTTGCAAAGATGACATGGAGTTAAAAACTTTTGATTGGAATATTTTAGAGGTAGTTCAAAAAATTAAGTTTGAGTTGTAGGGAATGATGTATAAATATGATCTTGATGTAGTTAAAGGGAATCTTATAGGGATAAGAGGGGACCTGAATGGATTATGGGATCAATTGTAACAACTTACTAGGAAATTATCTAACTTTTTAGCTCAACAATTGAAAAACAACCTTCCACCACTCTAGTTTGGTTCTCCTCCTCCAAAAAATCACAATGCCAACCATGATACAAAGGCATTTTTTCCTTAAGTGGAACTATGTAAGTTTGATGGTAATGATCCACTCACATGGATTACTCAATTTGAAAATTTATTTGATCTACATCAGGCTCCCTTTTTACAAAAGGTGGTCATGGATTTTATATATTTTGAACTTAAGAAATACATTTGGTATCATAGGTTGTGGCCTCAAAAAAAAAGAGTGTCCCAATTTCATGGTCAGTATTTTCTGAGGAGTTGCATCTCCACTATTACAATAATGTATCCAAAAACTAAATCAACTAATTAGCTAAGTTGTGCCAAACTGGGACTATAAAATATTACATTATTAAATTTAAAAATCACTCCTTACATGTGGTAGACATCACTGAGGAAATTTTGAATGACTTATTTTTGGGTAGCCTCAAAGATAACATCCAATTAGAGGTTCACATGTTTCATCCTAGTAATATATCTAAAGCTATACCAAGGGCATGCCTCGATGAGGAAAGAATGTTGATCAAATGAATATCTTTCACTAATGTTCATGAATGCACCTTCCCAACACCATCATTTCCATAGGTTACCTAATTGAAACCTCAAAAAATTGAAGAAAAGTTTGCAAAACGTTTGTGATTTTGCTATGATAAAAAATGGAGCAAAGGACATCGATGTGCTAAAAAGAAATTATTTTACATTGAGGGTGCCAATGAGGAGGAATAAGATGATGAGGATTTAGGGGTATGTTTGGAAGAACCCAAGGATGAATTTGAATATTATCAACCTATTATTTATTATCATGTACTTTCAAATAGTAGTACTCCTCAAACTCTTAAGGTGGTGGGTTTTTTTAAGAAATATAAGCTGACTGTGTTAATTGACTCTAAGAGTACACATAACTTCATCAATAATAAGTTGGTTACTTGCTCAAACTATTTATTTTACCCAGATTTGTAATTTTAGGTTATGATTATAGATGGTGGTACTACCAACAATTATGGAAAATTCCATATCATTAATCTTGCTATGGGAGACTATTTGTTATATTTCCCTATGTTTATTATTCCCATGAGAGGAGTTGACATTATTTTTAGAGTGCAGTTGTTTCTACTACTTATTTTTCACTTTTACATTTAGAAGAAATGAGAAACTAAAGATAAAGGGTCAGGGGCTAGATGATAACCAGATGAAGTTGCGCACCGTATCCAGATGTTGTAGGAGCTCCTCTTTGGTTGTGGAGGATGACACCTATAGATAAGAAAGACTTAAACATAGAAAATTGTTAGATAGATATATGGTGGACTGCCAAGCAAAGCTCGGTCCCAGAAGTGCAAAGACTTCCTTGAGGGATGACAGTCCACTTATTTGACAAACGATTATTGCTAAAAAGAGAAATAATAAAGGCTAAAGAAGAGAAATAGATAACGTGTACCTAATTCTTGCAATCTACCTCTCACAGTCACTGATGTCGATTAGTCTGTCATCATCAGTTGGTCAATGTTGTCGACGTTGGTTATACTGTCAACATCGGTAGGGGCAATGGGCCTTGATGTCGATGTCGATAGGGGCAACGGGCCTTGGACAGGTTTCAGGTTATGTCTATGGTCAACAAAATGGTCTAGGAGATTCAAAAGGGTTGTGCAGGGATGTAGGACAGTGGATAGAGTCTTAGGAAGGACAAAGGTAGGGGACAGGTTGTCAAAATGGATCAGGATAAAAGGAAGGCTTTTCAGCCTCTCCAAGAAGAAATCAAGATTTGGTCTGAACAGTACTCAAAAATGGCTAATGGACTAATTACCAATGCACTCTACAAATATTGAAATATAAACTAGAAGAATACTTAGCTCTTGGTGGAGAACCAGAAGTGTGGAAGACTTGTTCCCGATGTCATTGATGTAGAAGACTTCGTACAACCTTCCAATCCAATGCCTGGAGTCAATTCTGTAGAGCTTCTATAGCTGGAGAGTGATGATAGAATGCTGATGCCTCATCCCAAAGCCTGCCTTTGATATGCAAAGAGTTGAGGAGCAAGAGAAGTCAGATTCCAGGGGCAAGAGAGTTAGCCTTCAGGGCCAGAATTTAGTTTTAAGTAATCAACGTCGGCGATACCACCGATGTTGGCAGCTAGAAAATGGGTAAAAAGGCTATTTTAGCCTTTTTCCTATTCCTCCATCTACAAAGTTTAGTTTCCATTGGTGAACGATCGAAAGACAACTTTAATAGGCGCGATAATTAGTGGGGGAGTTGAAATAGGTCTTAGGTAATTATGATTAGTCATAGGGTGATAAATGGTCTAAGGGTGAGGAATCCAAGGTGAGGTGTCTAGGGTGATGTCATTAATTTAAAATAAGTAATTTATTTTAAATTAATAAAGTGTGCGAGGGACCAAGGGGAGTCGACACAATTTTGGTGTCTATATTTGCCCCTTTTTGTCTTGTTGGTTGTTCTGACGAACTGCAAGACAAAAATAAGAGTAAGTTGCCCTAGGTATGGGATAAGGTGTAGGTTGCCCCAAGTATGGGATGAGGTGTTCCCCCTCAAAGTGAGAGTTTAGGGAAGGTAACTTGATATTGGGTGCCAATTTGATAGATAGTGGATGGGTATGGTGAAGTTAGAGTGTGAATGCTGTAATAGTTGAGATTGCACGTATACCACTTCACGTGATAGGTAGGTCAAATTGTTTCAGTCAAAGGTCAAGGAGTGATAAAATTGAAATAATTGGGCCCTATATTTTAGTCGTATCTGATTGAAATATTTGATCCAAGCTATAACTCCAATTGGTCATCATGTTCCAAGTATTCCGGGCTCAGGAAGTGCTCCTGGAAAACATGAAAGATGTCACAAATATTGGGGATCAACTTGAGCATGATCTGTCAATAGGTGTGAGGGTCATAATGTGGGTTGCATACAATTTACTAACTATTCATGAGGTAGCATATATGTAATCAAAACAACCAAGGCATAGTTGTCTCAAAAGTGGTCGTGGTCTGAGGGGATAGTCGTGATCTCCAAGGTCATTGGTCAAGGTTGGGTTGAGATATAAGTGATCTCAAGTGTAGTTTGTTGTGGATGGGGAGACGTATGCGATCTCCAATGTGCCCCATGAGAAATCTAAGGTGACTTCTATAGTGTTAGGGTTGGTTGTTTGGTTGTGATTTTGGGTTGGTATAGATAGTGGGTCCATTAGATGGACGGATGAAGGAATGTGGCTGACATCATTAGGGAGATGTACGGGTGAATGGATGGCTAAGCTAACCTCAGAAGACCCCATGTCAACTGAGTGCTACCTACATAGCCCCTATTTTAAGGGCCTCAAGCCAATGTAGTTCTCCTAAAAGGGAAGAAGAGAGTCGATTATGGATTGAGTTTGACTAGGTTAAGTCATGGTTAAAGGTTAAATGGTTTGTCCATCAGGTAGACGAACAAATGAATGGCCGACATTATTAGGGAGATGAATGGGCAAATGGCCGAGCTAACCCCAGAAGACCCATGTCAACTAAGTGCTGCCTACATAGCCCCTGTTTAAAGGGCCTCAAGCCAATGTAGTTCTTCCATAAGGAAGGAAGGGTCAAAGATCTTGATAGGTTGGTTTGGTCATGTTAATGTTGTTAGCATTTCCCATATGTGTGATGGTACATGCTTGAAATGATGAATGTATGATGATGTTACAGCCTTTTCCATATTATGTGATGGTGTATTCTGTAACATAGGTTATGTGGGTTTTTCATCCCTAACAATTTTCCATATTAATGATGGTGTATGCTAAAAATGAAATGAGTGATGATGTTATAGCCTTTTCCATATTGTGTGATGGTGTATTCTATAACATTGGTTGGGTAGTTTTTCATCTCTAGCAATTATCCATATTAGTGATGGCGTATGCTAAAAATGAAATGAGTATATTTATGCTTCAACAAGTTCCATATTGGTGATGGTGTATGCTTGACATAAATTATGTTTGGTTGATAGTTTCCATGTGCATTGGTTTCCATAGAAACTAGTGTGAATGGGGTATGATATGTTAGTGGTCTGAAAATGTTTTGGTTTGGTTTAGAAAATGATTTGGTTGTATGTGACAAAGGTATGTAAGAAGTGAAAGGTGCTTTGCTCTTTCATTGACAAGGACCATAATGGTAGCATAGATAGGGTTGGTGCAAACAAAAACCCCATTCATGCATTACATCATTGACCATTGTTTGTGTTAAAGAAGTATTCAAATCACTTGATGTTAAGTGAGCTCAAAATCCCTTGGGTATGTTGGGGTAATAGGTTTGATTATGTGAGATGTGAGGATAGCGTAACCCTTTTTAGCAAGGATAACTTTGCCCCTTTTTATAAGTGACCCTGAGAACGAGTATAGGCAAGTCCATGACTTAATAGTTTGTCAATCAATTTTTTTTTTGGATAGACTGATCAATGCGAGAAGTCTACGTGGGGATGTTGTTTTGTTTTGTGGTCATATGTGAAGCTGATCAATGTGGGAAGCTTCTGAGAGAGTGCTATGTATGTAGCAAAATTTAAGCATATCCATCCTTCGAGGGAGTGGTCTATATTCTGCTTTGTATGTTTGGATGTTTAGCTATCCTTCAAGGGAGTAGTCTAGTAATTATAATAATTATGCAGCTGTCCTTCGAGGGAGCAGTCTACATTTATAGTTATAACCTTTGAATAGGCATCCTAATTTTATGTGTTTTTGACTAAAATTTTAGTCATGGACTAGATTATAGAGGTTTAATGGGTTTCCCTTTTATTAGGACAAAGCATTCATGCTTTACAAAAGGGTTGACTAATGTTTGTAGGGAAAAAGGGTTAAAAGGAATAGGAATGAAAATGATGGGGGTTACTCAAGGGACGAGCTCAAGTTAAATTTAAAGTGAATGAGTACTTTATTAACAATAAAATGGTCAAAGATGTAAGGCATAAAGGGGCTCAAGTTCTAGCTGGCCTTTGAGAGAAGATAGACGATAAGTCCCTGATCTATGCGTTATTATGTAAGGTTCGAGCCAATTAGGAGCAAACTTGCCCCGTTTGCTTCTTTCCATATTGGTCACATGTTGGTCGATGCTTGGTTCGTTGATGTTTGGTCGATGTTGGATGTGAAGTTGGTTGATGTTTGGTCAAGGTCATGATAGTCAGAATAAAGTGGAATTCCCCTAGTCGCTTGTGATAGGGACAAGGTTTGATACCCATTATGGATAATCAATGGGTTGGATAAATGAGATGGAGAGAAGATGATGAAGTTCCTCTTTGATAAGGAGTGTGATTCAAGGATGCATCTTGCAAAGCTTTGGCCTGACATGCTTAGTTTGAGAGGGCCGAATCCTAATCTTCTTGGTTGGAGGCAAGAATTTTAGAATCACGGATGGTGATGGAGGAAATGGTTGGTAATGATTTGACAAAAGTAGCCAGTGGTTGGGGGTCTTCAGGTTAGACCTCCACTGCTTATAAGGCTTTGATCAAAGTTTGGTGATGATGTGGAGAGCTTTGTATTAGGTCATATAAAGATGTCTTCACAGGAGTTTGGTGAAATTGTTTCACCATGGAGTCATGAAGTGGGTTCAAAGATGTTGGTTGGGATGAGCCCAAGATTTAAATCTTGGGTTGTGGTGGTTGAGAAGGCTTAATGAATGGATATGTTTGAGGGAGAGAAACCTTCTCTTTCCCTTTATCCTTCATGGTTTGTGGCCCGGTGGCCATATTGATGGTGTTGATTTCAAACAAAGGGGGCGAAGGTGGTAGAGGGACCATAGTCTGATGATGGGATCCCGATTTAGGTGAGGATGTTTGAGAGACATGGGATGGTGTCAATGGTTTGTTGGAAGGGTGGTCAAAAGGATCCTTAATGAAAAAGGTATCCTTTTTCAAGTGTTAACGAATGACAACTTTAAGAGTGCAACAATGCTCTGTGTCATATCCAGGTGTGTGATGATACACACAAAATTTAGTGTCATTGAACCAAGATGGTTTTGATTTGAGAGTTGATGAGTGTGAAGGTGAGGAGGTTTGGGAGGCATGGGATGATGTCAGTAGTTTGTCAAAGGGGTCCTTAATGAGAAGGGTGCCTTTTTTCAAGTGTTGATGAATGACAACCTTAAGAGCGCAACAACGCTCAGTGTCATGTCCAAGTGTGCGATGATATGCACAAATTTGAGTGTCGTCGAACCAAGATGGTTTTTGTCTGAGAAGTTGGTATGGCTTAATTGGTGGGAGATTGATGCGAGAAGACTACAACAATTGTTGTAACACCAAAGCATAGGAACCTGCTAGAGGGTCTACACATTTTGTTGCAGTAGGGGTTGACAACTTCTTTTTAGGAGTTGTAGGTGGAGTTTTTCGTACCATATTTTTGTTTGGTGGTGTGACCACACGTGTAGATGGCACTTTTATGGTGAGAGGTGTTGGATGTTTTGGAGGATGTATGTTTTTTATGGGTGAAGGGAGTAATCGAGGCAATTTGCCTCTGTGAGGTGTTGAAATAGGGAGCACTCCTTTTGAGGTAGAAGGATGTGGACCCAGGATTGAGGGTAATGGTGAAGGTGGGGGAGGAGTGCTCCATTATAGTTTAGTAGCCTTCTTTAGTTTAGTGCGAGGACTACTATTATGTGAGGCAAGGTTCAAGTCTACCTTCACTTATTTGTGAGTGACAAGTTCCTCTCTTGGTGGAGAAGGAATTGGAGCATGTGACTCCTCAAGAGGATAAAGGGCAGGGATGATAGTGGTTTTTGCATGTGGTCTAGGAGTAGGGAAAGTGTGATCCCCCATTGATGATAAGAAGGATGAGGGTGAGGCTACCGATGTTGGTGCCATCAAAACATCCTCCAATATGGGAGAGGTCAAAATAGCCTTTCCTACATGTGAAAGAGGGGTGGATGGAGGACTATCCTCCATCAGTGGAGGACAAATAAGAGAAGAAGGCTCTTCTCCCTATAGTGGACAAATAAGAGAAGGATCTTCTACCTGTGGTGGACAAATAGGAGAAGAAGGCTCTTCTACCTATGGTGGACAAATAGGAGAAGAAGGCTCTTCTACCTGTGGTGGACAAATAGGTTGATTAACCTCTTTAGACTGTGGGAGAGGTTGGTTAAGGATGAAAGGAGAAACCATGTCAACCGTGCGTATGTTATGCTCTCAGGAGTCATCGACCATGGTCTGAATGTTATTTTGACTAGGGGGATGATTGGGGAATGGTTGCCTAAAGATGTCTATGTTTTGGTTAGCCGACGCATTTGGGTTATCCAAAACAAGATCCCCCTTGTCTAGCATGTCTTGGACAATGTTTTTGAAGGTTTTACAATTGTCTATGTCATGACCCTTGACACGGTGACAGTTGCAAAAGTCATTTTCCCTATACCATGTAGGGATGGATTTTGAGGGGTCAAATTAAAGTGGTCAGATTTGAGGGAGATTGAGGACCTCTTGCTTGACTAATTTGTCCAACATGGAAGCGTATGATTCTCCTATTGGAGTGTATTGACGCTGTATATTCTATTGTTGGAATTGTCTTGTGAAGTATTGTGATGTGGAGGGCTCAGATTAGTTAGTTGTGGTGGAGGATGATGATCTAGCAACCATAGCATTTGCTGATCCCTTGGACTTGGGATTGGAAGAAGAAGATTTGGATGAAGGGTCATTTGATTTTGCATTAGTATTTTTACTACGCAATTTGACCTTATCTTCTTCGACAACATGGATTTCAAGCTTTTTGGCCATAGTGAAAGCTTCATCAAATGTGCAAAATGTTTGAACCCACAAAGTGGATGAGATGTGCTTGGCACATGCTCTTGAAAAGAGCTCAATGAGCTCAGTTTGAGCTAGTGAAAAGGAGAGTTGGTTGATCAATCCTCTCCAACGGGCAACAAAGTTAGCTATTGACTCATCGTCATATTGTTTAATAGAATATAGGTCTATAATGGAGACCTTTTTAGTGATGTTGATTGAAAAGTGGTCAAGGAAAAATTAGGTGAGTTGATTGAAAGAAAAGAGAGAGTGACTGGTAATAGAACTATACCAATCAAGAGCGGTGCTGGAAAGTGACATGGGAAACGTGCGAAGTAATAATGCATCATCATGTGCTATAAGGTAATAAACATGTCTAAATGCTCGTATATGTTTTTGTGGGTCCTCTTTACTCTAAAAATGAGTAAATTTTGGGAGTTCCCACTGGTTAGGGTATGGTCTAATAGGCATCGAAGGGTGGATGGGTTCATTGCAAATTTGTTCATATGAAAGAACATTGCTTGAACCGAAAATGGATGTCTCAAGGTTGGACATCTTATCCATCGGCATCTTAATTAGATCAGCTGACAAATTGGTAGGTGGGGCACCCCCTAGGTTGTAAGGTACCTGAAAGGTGTTGGGAGGGGCGTATGACGTACTTGGTTGCATTTGTATAGGTGCAACATATTGGTAACTAGTCATAGGGACTGATGTTGAAGTCAAGGGTGGTTGTGTCATAAAGCTAGAAGGCAATACTTGGCTTGATGTCACCAAAGGTGGTTAGATGGTGGTGACACTGGTAAAAGGATAGGTAGTCACTCCCGCGTGTATGGGTGCAAGAGTGGGTGAGACAATCAAGTTCTGGAATGGGGTTGAACTTGTTTGGATTGTTTGTGGTTGAGGGGGTACGAAAACCCCAATGGAGGTAGGTCTAGAAATACAAGGAGAGGCCACACTTTGAATATTGGTCTTGGTCAAGTTGTTAGTTGAGGCAATGCCCTAGGTGACCATGGGTTGGGTTATGGAGGCTGTTGATATGATTGCAATTTCAGTAAGAGAAGTTGGCATCCCATAAATAGGGGTACCTAAAGGACCTCACATTTGGTTTCTTATGAGATAGTGCTGAAGAGCCTTGACATTGAGGTCAAGGAACCTTTCAAAGTCTTGGTCCCCTTCGGGAATAATAGGGGGTTGAGTTGGGGTTGGTTGGATAGGAGTACGTTCAGTTTCTAAATTATACTCCATTTAGAGACTTGATATAGAAGGCGAAGGTGGGAGTGGTTGTTACCTTGCGTGGTCAACAAGAGTTTTGGTTTGACTACGTGTCAAAACCATCCAAGGAAAAATAGATTTAGGTTCTAAAAATTGTATGTTTTAGCCTTATAAAACTAGAATTTGTTTTTAACAGCAAAAAGGTTAGGGTTTTAGCTTGCTGTTTGAGATTTTTTTTTTGACAGTGACAGACGTCGGTAGAAAAATCAAGTTGCCGATGTTAGTCAGATAACCAATGTCGATGAAGATTAGTTACCGATGTCGGTGGAAAAATTGATGTTGGTTACTGTGTATTTCTAGAAACTCAAAAAACTAAAAGTTTTTGGAAGAAAGAAGAAAGTTCTGAGTTGTTTTTGGAGCTCAAAATAATGCATCCTTACCAGTCTCAAAAAACTAGATAAAAATAGAAAAATAGATGAAGGCAAGCAGCCTCTAAATGTTAAATTCCTAAGAATAAATTTTAGAGTCGTGTCGGCTTATGCCTTAGAAGAATATGTTTGGGAATTGGGCTTTTAGAATAGGTACTAAAAGAAGCAGTCTAAGGTTGGTTTTGGGTTAAGTTTTGGTGCTCAAAATCTGTATTAGGCTCCATACATGGCCTGGTGCTAGGAGCTTGCTCCCCTCACTTCACGAGCCCAGAGCCATGCTGGGTCACTTAGCCAATATATACTTCCCCTAGAGTTTATACTCTGTCAGAGAATAGAGTGGGTTCTCCCCTTGGTAGTGAAGTCTAAGTAAGATTGCCAAGAAGGGTAAGGTATCTGCTAGGTGATGAAATCCTAGTCAGGCCTTGTCTCAGGTATGTTTAGATGTTTGATTGTGTTTGTGGTCAGGTTGTGTAACATATGTGCACTACGATTTATTCCTAATGCATTTTTAATTACTAGATGAGCTAAATATGCATTCAAGCAGGAATGAAATGCAATATATTTTAAACCCAAATTGAAATGTTTTGTTCAGATGCAAACAAGTGAGGAAAAGGTTAAGAGTATGAATTTCACTACTCTAAAATGCAAGGAAAAAGGTGAAAAAAAGAAAGAAGTTCTTTTTGAATTCTGCTAATGATGTCTTTCTGAGATAAAGAGATAGAAGAAGGATGCAAGAAGAAATTTTTCCTAATGCACCTATATGAAAGTTTGCCTTTAAAAGAAATGAACCCAAGGAAAACTCTAGGGTCCCACCGGGCGTGCCAGAATGTTTCTACTCATTTTTCACTTTTACATTCAGAAGAAATGAGAAACTAAAGATAAAGGGTCAGGGGCTAGATGATACCTGGATGAAGTTGCGCACCGTATCTAGACGTTGTAGGAGCTCCTCTTTGGCTGTGGAGGATGACACCTGTAGATAAGAAAGACTTAAATAAAGAAAATGTTAGATAGATATATGGTGGACTGCCAAGCAAAAGCTCAATCCCAAAAGTGCAAAGACTTCCTTAAGGGATGACAGTCTACTTATTTGACAAAAGATTATTGCTAAAAAGAGAAATAATAAAAGGCTAAAGAAGAGAAATAGATAACATGTACCTGATTCCTGCAATCTACATTTCACAGTCATCGATGCTAGTTAGTCTGCCGTTGTCAGTTGGTCAATGTTGCCGACGTCGATTATACTGCTGACATCGGTAGGGGCAATGGGCCTTGATGTCGATGTCAGTAGGGGAAATGGGCCTTAGATGGGTTTTAGGTTATGTCTGTGGTCAACAAAATGGTCTGGGAGATTCAAAAGGGTTGTGTAGGGATGCAGGACAGTGGATAGAGTCTTAGGAAGGACAAAGGTAGGGGACAGGTTGTCAAAATGGATCAGGATAAAAGGAAGGCTTTTCAGTCTCTCCAGGAAGAAATCCAGATTTGGTCTCAACAGTACTCAAAAATAGCCAATGGATTAATTACCAATGCACTCTAAAAATACTAAAATATAAACTAGAAGAATACTTAGCTCTTGGTGGAGAACCAGAAGTGTGGAAGACTTGTTCCCGATGCCGCTGATGTAGAAGACTTCATACAACCTTCCAATCCAATGACTGGAGTGAATTCTGTAGAGATTCTATAGCTAGAGAGTGATTATAAAACATTGATGCCTCATCCCAAAGCCTACCTTTGATATGCAAAGAGTCGAGGAGTAAGAGAAGTTAGATTCT
The DNA here is from genome assembly GCA_037957365.1 of Torreya grandis. NCBI lineage: Eukaryota > Viridiplantae > Streptophyta > Pinopsida > Cupressales > Taxaceae > Torreya > Torreya grandis. Next base: position 2,906,889 of record JARHVA010001791.1, read on the forward strand.
GGGGGCAAGAGAGTTAGCCTTCGGGGTCAGAATTTAGTTTTAAGTAACTGACGTCGATGATACCACCAGCGTCGATCAACGGTTAACCGACATCAGTGGCTAGAGAATGGGTAAAAAGGCTATTTTTAGCCTTTTGCCTGTTCCTCCATTTGCGAAGTTTAGTTTCCATTGGTGAACGGTTGAAAGGCAGGTTTAATGGGTGCGAGAATTAGTGGGGGAGTTAGAATAGGTCTTAGGTAATTATGATTAGTCATAGGGTGATAATGTTAAGGTGTGGAGATAAAAGCTTTAATTGTTTGCAGACACAAGGAAGGATGCTGAAGAACCAGAGCCACCGGCGTCGGCAGTATGACTGACGTCGGTCAAATGTAGTGGAGAAGGAGACCGGTGATGGCAGGGAGTCGGCCAACGTCGGCAGCATCGGACCAGTAGGGACCGACATCGGTCACCTGTGTATTTTTGGAACTATTGTTTACGAACAGTCAGTTAAGTGAAGTGAGTGTTTGCATGCCAAGTGACTAATTATAGTCACGAGCTACGAGTCTAATTTTTGTAACTAGAGTTCTATTTTTGTAAGCATGGGATCTTATTTATAGACCCATAAGGCATGTATTGTAATAATCTAAGAAGGCAAGTAATAGCATTGAAGCTAGCAAGGTCAAGGAGATCAGCTGAAGCATTCAAGGAGGGATAAAAACTCAGGCTTTAGAGTTGTTGTGTTGAGCAAGAGAGAGAGGGAAGAAGGTCTTGAGGTGTGGCAAGCCTTTGAGGTGGAGGAAGAAGTGGCATCTTCCTTATTGTATTTTCTTCTAGTAGTATTTAATACAAGAGTGTGTATTGTCTCTCAAATTCTTTGCTGTCTCAAGTTTCTAGTTACTTTATCATTCTAGTATAATTCCATGTTTAATTTCATATACAAAAGTAATCAATTGTGCTCTAATTGGTAGAGCTATAGATCCCCTGACAAGTGGTATCAGAGCTACGGTTTGCAGGAAGTAGGGTATTGTTTTTGATTAACAGGTCATTCACAGGGTTTTTTGATTGAGTGGGAGTTCAGTAATGGCAAAAGAAAGTAGACTATGAATGGAGAAGTTTAACGGCAAGAATTATCAACATTGGAGGATGCAGATTGAGGACTATTTGTATTAGAAGGATTTGTACTTACCATTGGGTGGGGTTACATGCAGGCCCACAGATATGAAGGACGAAGAATGGAATGTTCTTGATCGAAAGCCTCTAGGTTCCATAAGGTTGAGCCTTGCATCGTCTGTGATTTCTAGCTTATCACAGTGCAAGACAATGGAAGAGTTGATAAAGTCCTTGGCGAATTTATACGAAAAGCCCTCGGCTTCTAATAAGGTATATCTTATGAAGCAGCTATTTACTTTGCAAATGCAGGAAGGTGGATCGGTACATACTCATCTTAGTGATTTCCATGGTTTGGTAAACCAAGTATCTTCAGTCAATATTGTTTTTGATGATGAGGTAAAGGCTCTCTTGATTTTATGTTCTTTGCCTGAAAGTTGGGATGGTATGATTATGGCAGTAAGTAATTATGCATCTGCTTCTAAAATCTTAAAAGTTGATGATGTTGTGAGTGTGATCTTGAATGAAGAAATACGCAGGAGAAGCACAGGTGAATCATCAGGGAACGCTCTAAGTGTAGAAAGTAGGGAAAGGCAAAGGGAAAAGGTTGAGCAAGGGAAATCAAGGTCAAGAAGGAGATCTGAGTCCAAAGGTATTACCTGCTAGTTTTGTGGAAAGAAAGGACATACAAAGAAGGAGTGTTGGTTGAGAGATAAAGAGAATCAACATGCAGGTATGGAAGAAGCAAAGGATGCAAATATTTTTATGCAGGATGCTCTCATACTTTATTTAGATAGTCAGGTAGGATCATGGATTTTAGATTCTGGTTCATCTTTTCATGCATCCCCAAGCAAAGATTTGTTCTATGAGTATGAACAGGGAGATTTTGGAGTGCTCTATTTAGGGGATGGTACGCCTTGTCAGATAGTTGGCAAAGGGAAAGTGCAACTGAGATTGCAGATTGACAACACGTGGGTGTTGAAAGAGGTCATGCATGTTCCAATTCTAAAGCAGAGTCTGATTTCTGTAGGAAGGTTGGGAGATGAGGGATGCACAATAACCCTCATAGCAGATTCTTGGAAGGTTACCAAGGGAGCACTTATTCTAGCAAGAGGTAAGAAAGTAGATACTCTTTATCTGTCTACTTGTATTACTGATTCTACTTTTGGTGTAGATTCGAAGATGTGGTCTAATAGGCTTGATCACGTGAATAAGAAGGGAATGGAAGTTCTTGATTCAAAAGGTATGTGTTCAAATTTGGAAAGCATAAATATAGTTCATTGCAAAAAGAGGAAATTTGATGCTTTTGACAAGAACAAAGAAGCCTTGGTGTTTATGGAGGAGATGAAGGACAGATATCAGTCACAGGGGCTAAATAAATCTAAGCAGGGTAGCATGGACAGAGGTTTGATCCAAGAAGAGCTCGCAGATGAAAATTTCATCACTTACAAGAACACACAGACACCGATGTCGGTAGCTTGGCACCGACGTCAGTCATCCAGATATCGACATCGGTCATGTGTAGACCAGCAGGGTCGGTAGGTCAGACAGGAGAAGTTCGACGTCGGTCATAAGGACCGATGTCGGCAGGAGGGACACCGGCGTCGGCCAGGGAAATGATGTTGGTAGTCAGGGTCAGTGCAGGGAACCAACATCGGTCAGGGTCAGATTGGGAGATGGCCTAGATCGGTCACTGGAACGGATGTTGGGTGGATCTATAAGTCTCAAACACCCATGTGGAGGTCAGGAAAGGTATGTGAACCTCATATTCATTGTTCACCTTCTCTATATTGCTTATTGATAGTCACAAACTAGGAAGATGGAAGAAGCAATGCAGGTAGAATCCAAAAACAGTGGGAGCTTGGCATGGATGAGGAGTGTGAGTCCTTGGAGAACCAAACAGGTAACTGTTGGTAGTGTTGTCAGCTGGAAGAAAGAAATGGTTAGAGGGATGGATTCCCGTCTTAGAGAAGAGAGTGGATGGACACATGAGACAGAAGGCTATGGTATATGGTCTTGATTATGCTGCAGAACAATGGAGGTTTGACCATTGTATTTTATCTTTACCAGGTTGGATAATATTAGCTACATTATCCTGTTACTGTATTGTGTTACTTGTTGTAGGGTTTCATATACAGGGAGTTTTCTGAGCTAAGGGTAGAGTTGGTTCAGAAGTATGTCATGGAGAATTTGGGAGCAGCAAAATTCTTGTGGCATAAGAGACAGGGATTACATCACAGGTTTGCATGGTGGTTGGTCTTCAAGAGTGACGTTGAAGAGGAATACAGAGCCTAAGGAACAAAATAGATGGTGTACAGGTATAGGTACAAGCTGCAGCTGTTTATCTCTAAGTGGGAGATTGTTAAGGTGTATAGCTAAAAGCTTCAACTATTTGCAGACACAAAGAAGGATGCTGAAGAACTAGAGCCACTGACGTCGGCAGTATGACCGACATCGGTCAGATGCAGTGGAGAAGGAGACCGGTGACGGTAGGGAGTCGGCCGACGTTGGCAACACCAGACTAGCAGGGACTGGCATCGGTCACCTGTGTATTTTTAGAACTACTATTGACGAACAGTCAGTTAAGTGAAGCGAGTGTTTGCATGCCAAGCGACTAATTATAGTCACGAGCTGCGTGTCTAATTATTGTAACTAGAGTTCTATTTTTGTAAGCATGGGATCTTATTTATAAACCCATAAGGCATGTATTGTAATAATCTAAGAAGGCAAGTAATAGCATTGAAGCTAGCAAGGTCAAGGAGATCAGCTGAAGCATTCAAGGAGGGATAGCAACTCAGGCTTTAGAGTTGTTGTGTTGAGCAAGAGAGAGAGGGAAGAAGGTCTTGAGGTGTGGCAAGCCTTTGAGGTGGAGGAAGAAGTGGCATCTTCCTTATTGTATTTTCTTCTAGTAGTATTTAATACAAGAGTGTGTATTGTCTCAAATTCTTTGCTGTCTCAAGTTTCTAGTTACTTTATCATTCTGGTATAATTTCGTGTTTAATTGCATATACGAAAGTAATCAATTGTGCTCTAATTGGTAGAGCTATAGATCCCCTGATAGATAAATGGTCTAAGGGCGAGGAATCCAAGGTGAGGTGTCTAGGGTGATGTCATTAATTTAAAATAAGTAATTTATTTTAAATTAATAAAGTGTGCGAGGGACCAAGGTGAGTCGACACAATTTTGGTGTCTACAGCAGTGACTCACCACTTTAGCCACTATTGAGATGAATTTTAAAAAACTATTTATGAGGTACTATCTAGAAGGCAATACCTTCAAACTATGTGGATTATAGGGTAAATATCCATAACTAGTTACTTCCCATTAGATGACAAAGATTCTCAAAAAAAGGTGCGTAGGGATTTGTGGCATGCTTATTTTACATAGAGGTTCAACCAACCAAAGAGTCTACACATATTGATTTTTAAAGGGTGGTAGATAAACATTATGTTGTTTTTTATGACATGCCAAAAGGACTTCCTTCAAGCCTCATACATGATGATGCTATTGGGCTCATTCTAAGAAGTACACCCAACATCAAATACTACTAGTATCCTTATGCCTAGAAAAATGAAATTAAAAATATGTTGCAAGAGATGTTGGAGTTAGGAATCATTTGAAAAATTCAAAATGAATATTCCTCCCTTGTGGTAATGGTGTAGAGTATGGCACTTGGAGGATGTGCTTAGACTGCAGAGAAACCAATAATTATACCATTAAAGATAAGTTTCCTATTATAATAATTGATGATTTTCTAGATGAATTACATGGCGCTGTTTATTTTACCAAGTTATACCTTCATTTTGGGTCTCATCATATTCAAATATATAATGAGTACATACATAAATTAATATTCAAAATTCATGAAATCCATTAAGAATTTATGGTCATGCCTTTTGGCCTCACAAATGCACCATCTACATTTTAGAGTTTGATGAATAATGTTTCTATTGATTTTTGAGAAATTTTGTATTGGTGTTTTTTTATGATATCCTCATCTATATAAAAAATTAGGGTGACCATTTGAAGCATGTGAAATAAGTACTTTCAGTTCTGAAACAACATCAACTTTATGCCAAATCTTCCAAATGTGCTTTTGGTGTCCACGAGGTAGATTATTTGGGTCATATTGTTTCACATGAATGAGTGAGAGTTGATCCTATAAAAATCCAAATGATGATGGAGTGGAAGGTTCCTAAGACCCTCAAGAACCTTTAAGGATTTATGGGGCTAACTCGTTGTTTTCATAGGTTTGTCAAAAATTATGGTAGATTTACAGCCCCACTCATCTCTTTATGGAAGAAAGATGTTTGAATAGTTGAAAATGGCTATGTGCACTACTCTAATTTTGGCTACTCCAAATTTTTCAAAAACTTTTATTATGGAGTGTGATGCATTGGGATATGGCATGGGATTTGTACTCATGCAAGAAGGCAGACCACTGACATTTAAAAGTTACAAATTGAAGGGAAAAAATAGGTTTAAACCAATTTATGAGAAAGAGATGATGGTCAATATACATGTAGTAAGACAATGGAGACCTTATCTGATGGGTCATCACTTTTAGGTAAAGATTAATAATGATAGCCTCAAATATTTTTTGTAACAAAGTTTCTCATCTATAGAACAAGAAAAATGGGTTACTAAAATGTTAGGATATGATTTTGAAATAGACTATAAGAAAGAAAAAGAGAATGTGGTGGCATATACATTATCCCAGAGGGATGAATTAGTTGAGGAATTGCTATTTGCAATGACTATTTAGTAGGAAAATTGGCTAGAGGAATCAATCTTAGAATGGGAAAATGACAGTGCTATCCATGATTTGATTTAAAATATTTATCAAGTTTCTAGGGGAGATGAAACTTTTACATGAAAGGGTATGGTATAAATACAAATTAAACCTTTGTAATCATTCTCTCCTCAAAAAGAAAATCCTTCAGGAATTTTATGCATCTCTATTGGGAGGTCACTCAGGATTTTTGAAAACATATCATAAAATCAAAAAAGAGTATTTTGGATGGACTCAAGGGGGATGTCCAAAAATATGTGGCTAAATGCATGGTATGTCAATAGAACAAAGGTGAAACCATTAATATCTTAGGTATTTTTCATCCTTTATCCATCCCTAACAAGCATTAGGAAGAGGTTTCCATGGATTTCATTGTTGGGTCACAACAGTCTAAGGGAAAAATGTTATCATGGTAGTTTTGGATTGACTCATCAAGTATGCTCATTTTTTATCCTTATCACAACTATTTGTTATGAATATAGTATATTATGCTTTTATCAATATGATTCAAAAATTAAATGGTAATTCAAAGATTATTTTAAGTGATCGAGATCTATATTTACTAATAATTTTTTGACTAAATTATTTGCATGTTTTGGAACCTAGTTAGCTCAAAGCTCATCCTATCATCCTCAATCTGATGGACAAATAGAGGTAATAAAAAAATATCTAGAAGGATATATTCATTGTTTTTTTTCTAACAAACAAGATAAATTGGTTCATTGGTTTCCATTTTATAAATTGTGGTATAACACTTATTTTTAAACTTCTTCCAAAATGTTTCCTTTATGACATTATATGGGTATCAATCCCCACTCATCACTTCCTCCTTGATGGTGTATCCAAAGGTTTGAAATGTTGATGAAAACATTCAACATCAACATGAGGTACTATTGAGATTTTAAGAGACTTAAGTTATTCTTACTATATGGAGGTGTTATCTTGGTGCATCCCAAGGTCTATAAATTAATTTTTACATAAAATTTATCTTGGAAAAGAAAGACTTAAGTTATTTATTATTTTTAGGAGGTGTTATATTTAAAATGTCCTATATTCATTTTAGGTCATGGAAATCCCATATTTGGTATTGACATGACCTAATATATTTATTTTAATGACCTTAAAGATTCTATTCTATGGATTCAATGATACTCCATATCTTCTAAATTTGACAAATATATATTTTAGATGATCTATATGATTAGTTCTATTCTTTGAAGATATTATGAGGTCATCTATGTAGATGATGTTACAATTTCCAAGAAGTCCCTAAAAAGTGTAGTCTATGGCATGCTGGAAGGTTGATCCCACATTAATTAGGCCAAAAGGAATTATTTTATATGTAAAAGTTCCCCACTTGTGATAGGACCAAAGTTCCCCAAAGATCTGACACAACTTATCAGATTTAAGAGCACACATGATTACCAATGTATAAGCAACTAAACATGCAGAATTACACAGAAGTACAAGTAACTATCAATGAGAAAACACACAAAATGTGAGAGGCAATACACAATTGTATTCAACTCAGTTAGAAGGAAATTACAACAAAGAGATCACACTCTTTCTTCCACTTTGTGGGCTTACAGTAATCTTCCCTCAAGAGTAATCTTCTCTCACTAGGTCACAACTAGCAACTCAAACACAAAGCTGTTGTTCACCTCATTGTACGTCTAGTAAAATCAAGTACGAATCGGTACTCCAAGTAGATCTCACCATGATCTTGCTCTTTGATGTATTGCTGTCACCTTGGATCTTGCTCCCCCGCCGATCTCCTTTTGACCCTCGCATACACACATCGCTACAGACCAACCTAATCTTATTTATCACATGTAGATCTCCACCATGATCCTGCAACACCCTACATATCAAACCTGATCTTACATACATGAAAAATCCTACTTGATTCTACCATGGGAAGAACTCTCCAAGTTCTACACTTAACAATACATCCCATGAGTCTATTATATAGATCTCATGCATACAATGATTAGACTTGCGGCTCAAGACTTGAACTAGTATTTATCATGCAAATGACCCATTCACTTAACTGACTATTCATCAATAGTAGTTTTGGAACCACCACAGGTGACCGACGTCAGTCCCTGTCTGCCTGGAGGTGACCGACACTAGCCGATCCCTACTGATGTTGGTTGCTATACACTGATCCCTGACCGATGTTAGTTGTGGCCTGCCAATGCCGGTGACTACATACTCATCATCCTCCTTCTATTTGCATCAAGGTGAAGCTTTTAGCTCCACACCCTAACAATTTCCCACTTAGAGATAAACAACTGCACCTGTACCCATACCAATACTTTGTCTAATCTGCATCCTGGCTTGTATTCCTCTTCAAGCTCAATCTTGAAGACTACCCACCACACTCCTTGTGGTGTTAAACTTGTGCCTGAATTTTTTCATTCTCAGCTTACCTTCTTCTACCATTGTTATGCTCCCACTCAAACAGAAACCCCTGTGAGTAACCTGTAATCAAAAAACCACTAACCAGATCTGGGCCATCTGTTAGTCAAACTTGCTCTAAAAACGTCCAACCTCGCTCTGATACCATTTGATAGGGCCAAAGTTCCCCAAAGCTCTGACACAACTTATCAGATTTAAGAGCACACATGATTACCAATGTATAAGCAACTCAACATGCAAAATTACATAAAAGTACAAGTAACTATCAATGAGAAAACACACAGAATGTGAAAGGTAATACACAATTGTAATCAACTCAGTTAGAAGGAAATTACAACAAGGAGATCACACTCTTTCTTCCACTTTGCGGGCTTACAGTAATCTTCCCTCAAGAGTAATCTTCTCTCACTAGGTCATAACTAACAACTCAAACATAGAGCTGTTGTTCACCTCATTATACATCCAGTACAACTGAGTACGAACTGGTACTCCAAGTAGATCTCACCATGATCTTACTCCTTGATGTATTGCTGTCACCTTAGATCTTGCTCCCCCACCGATCTCATTTTGACCCTCGCATACACACACCCCTGTAGACCAACCTGATCTTACTTATCACATGTAGATCTCCACCATGATCCTGCAACACCCTGCATATCAAACCTGATCTTACATACATGAAGAATCCTACTTGATTCTACCATGGGAAGAACTCTCCAAGTTCTACACTTGAGTTCTACACTTAACAATATAGCCCATGAGTCTATTATATAGATCTCATGCATACAATGATTAGACTTGCGGCTCAAGACTTGAACTAGTCTTTATCATGCAAATGACCCGTTTACTTAACTGATTGTTCGTCAACAACAGTTCTGGAACCACCACAGGTGACTGACATCGGTCCCTGTCTGCCTGGAGGTGATCGACACTAGCCGATCCCTGCCAATGTCAGTTATTGTACACTGATCCCTGACCGATGTCGATTGTGGCCTGCTGATGCCGATGATTGCATAATCAGCATCCTCCTTCTGTTTGCATCAAGGTGAAGCTTTTAGCTCCACACCCTAATAACTTGGTGGTAAAAGTGATCTTCATTCTATCTTTTACTTCCATTAGTACTTAATTATAGCCTAAAATCCATCTAGGAGGGACATCATTTTAGACCCACTACCAATCTAGATTACTTATCCTTTTTTGATGCTCTATTCAAGTTCCTTAAATCAAAACATAGTCAAATTTCATCGATCTTCTTCTAGATTGATACTAGCTTGGCCACTCGAGTGGAGTGCATGATCAAGAATATAATATTAGTGTCCAATATATTTTGAACTTATATCTAAATGAGGGGATTATAATTGGATTCATTAGCCTTTGGTGCTACTTGAAGGGCTTACTCCATTCATTCAAAGGAATATTATGTGTGATTATCATTGGGTCAAATATTTTTAGGTCTTTATAGGTCTAAGTAATCAAATATTTATACTATGTCAATAGATCTTTCAATATCTAACTCTCAGGTTCAAATAAAGTCAGGTAATATTTACATACTAAAGATGTTCATTAGTGCCCAGGTTCTCTTTGATGAAATTAGATTGATTTGTCTTTGATTGTTTCTATGTATCTTTTAGATCCATGTTAAAATCTCTTCCTAATGATACTATTCCCATAGGTATCTAATTCTCTTTAATCTATAAGATGCCATTATCTTCCACATATTTTGTATTCATGTATGAAAAGTCTCTTTCATATTATTTGATTTTCAAAGGATATGGAATTGTTTATGAATTGTATGATATGTTGATCATCATAAAACACTTGAAAGTTCTCCCTATTGTTTGAGAGAGAAGGGTAAGGAAACAACTCCATAAAAATATTCTACATTTTAGATTCTTGGAGTGGTGCTAGGTTGGCAACTAAATCTGCTAATGAATCTATTATTTGATTCTCTTCTCTTGGAATGAACTTGGTGTTGAATGATTTGAATGACTCAATTATATCCTATGCTCTATGTTTATACTTTTTTTAGGTAATCTAGCTTGCATAACTCTGAATCACCAAATATCTATAGCTGCTTGACATCATGCTTTAGATAAACTGTAAGCCTAGAATAAAAGCTTCATACTCAACCTAATTATTGGTGTAAATTAGTAACAATATATATGAAACAAGATATTATTTCCCATCTAGGTTGATTAAGATTATGCCAACACTTGAACCTTGTTTAGATTTACAACCATCAAAATGGAGAGTCCAAAACTATAAAGAACCCTCAAATTCTCATTGATAAAATTCATGCTTTGTGGTAAATGTATAAAAAATTGCATGTGAGGACAAAAATTTATTATCTCATTTTTGGTGTTATATTATGTAATAAGGTACTTCATATTTGGTTCTTAGTCTACTCAAATATGATTAGATACTCCTTTCCAAGGGAGCCACATGTGTGAGAAGTTTATTTCCATATACCCATTCAATGTCTTTAGTTAATCATGGCTTAGAATCAAGACATAATATTCAAGAATGTCAATGAATAGAATGTCTATGTATTGTTATACACATGGTTTGAAGCCAAGTTGAATGTGTACATTTGTCAAATCCCTAATGCATAACAAATATGACTTATCCAATTATAGGACCACTCTTTTAGATTTATCTAAGATAAAACCTAGTTTATTACAAATAATTGTAGGTGATGCACTGGATAAGGCACCTAAGTCAGCCAACAAATTATGCACATTCTTACCAAACATTTTGATGATTACCAAAAAAATGTCACCTTAGGCTTATCCTTTTAGAAAACCACATTGGTATGACCAGCCTTCGATTTCTCAATGGAGGGTCTCTTAATCATGACTTTGTGTAAAAATTATCTGTGTTTAGTTATATAACATAGCTCATGAAGATTGATATTTGCCTTGATATTCTTCATATTTTTGAATATGTTTTACCCTCATTTGATCTATGGCTCTGCACTTTGTAGCTAATCATTTCCTTTTAAAGGAGGTAGATTATTGTTTGCCTTAGGATATAGAGGGGTGGTAGTGTTAATATTTAGAGGAATTGAAGTAGTAACAAGATATTTATTCCTCAAATTTTAATAGTTACTCAATAATTTTTGAAAGTCATGAATTTCAATTGTATTATCTTCAAGTTCATTTTCATCTTCTACCAGGAAGAGAAAATCATATGTCTCAAAGACCATTGTTGTACTAGAAGGACCTAAATCAATGGAAAGAGATGGCTTTACTTAATTTTCAAAGCTTTCTAGCCCATCCATTTTCTTCTAAAATATCTCAAAATTACTACATAACTCTATGCAGTACAACTCACTTTGTTTTGCTATATTGCGAACTCAACACCAATTAGGTAGTATTGCTTCCAAGTTGTTTATTTCAAGTATCTTATTAGGTGGTTAATTAAATAATATTTATATATTTATTGAAATGTCAATTATATCTTTGATATGTAAATTTATAATTAGTATTCTACCCCATGGTGTTTCCCAATCATTTCTACATGCTTAGGAACTTGTTGCTTAACATCTAATTCTGGTTTTGTAGAATCATAATCAACACCTTGGGTGGTAGTAATATTAATTGGTATTAAAGACTGGCTCTGATATTTCTAATTAGGTGTGGATATCAAATTATTTATAAATTTGAGGTGCTGATTAGGTGGAGCTTGGGCCAAAGCCAATTGTGTGTACACTTGGTTTTGATTTTGAGCCACAACATTTTGATTAACATTTGGAATGAGATTGAGGGCTGGAAAATGAGGAATGATACAGGGAAAAGATAAAAATTGTAATTGGGGATTTAAATTCCTATCAATGTTAATATATTCACCATAGGCCAAACATGACATGGTAATATTATGTGGTCTACAAAAAAAATAGCCATCATAGAATCCAAGGCATTTTTATACATTTCAAGGGTTAATGCTTCATTGGATTTATAGTCATTCTCAACTTGATTATACATGTTTTTGAATCTAGAATTGAAATCTCTAATAAGTTCATTGGGTTCTCTCCTCATGCTTTCAAAGTGATGGCATATGACACTTGGGATAGTGACTTGTCCAAATTTTTCCTAAAAGGTTTATTGTGACTAGTTTTAAGAGGTAATCATTCTAAAAGGTAATTGAATCTTTAGGGATATTGAGCAACCAATCATAAGAAACATATTTCAAGGTAAAAGGGCAAATTATACATGCCACAAATTCATGGGTTACATTTAGTATCGCTAAATAAGTCTTGAAAGTCTTTATGTTTTATTCAATAGTCTTACTTCTTAAGGGGAAAAGGTAGGAAGATAGTTTTCAATATTTATAGGTAAGTCAAGCACATATCTAAGGACAATAATAATAAAAATAGATAACTAGGATGAGGTCATATTACATGGAGGAAATTTACTTCTTTGTTAGGGAATAGGATAGAGCCTAGGGTCCCTTTAAGATGCCTCTATCTGACCCAAATTTTGTATGGGTTTGAAAGGATGGGAATAATAAGCTAATAATAGAGGTGGATCTTGTTATTCATCTGGATGTATCTAGTGCAACTCAAGTGATATTTTGGAGAAATGAAAATGCATTTATCCTTCTAGCACCTGTCAGGCACCACGAACAACAAACATGCTCTGATACCACTTGTCAGGCACCACGAACAACAAACATGCTCTGATACCACTTGTTGGGGAAATATGAACCCAACTCCGGAAGCACACAATTGATTACCAAATTCAAGCAACTTAATATGCGGAAATAACCAGAATCAACAAGTAACTAGAATTTAGAATAACACAGAATATGAGAGACAATACACAACTTGTATTAATAACTCTTACAGAAAAGAATACAATAAAGAAGATGCCACTTCTTCTCCACCACCTCTTCAGAGGTTTCCCACACCTCAAGTGAACAGTAATTCTCTCCTCAAATCTCTCTCTACTAGGTCCCAACACCCAACTCAAACACAGAGTTGGTGTTCACCTTACACATGTGCTCCACGCACTCCACAAGTACTCAAAGTACTTCAAGTAGATCTCCCATGAACCTGCAACAACCTACAATTCAACAGACCATACTTATGGAAGGAACTACCTTGCCTTCCTCTTAGCTCTCCATGTACTCCACGTACATACCAATGAGTACACACCGTACTCCAAGTAGATCCTGCCTGATCCTGCTCCCTATTGTGTTGCTGTCTTATCTGATCTCCAACCTACAAATCAATAATGGTTCTGCACACCTGTGAACCTTGACCTTGCACACACACACACACCTATAGATCAACGATCTTACTTACCATGTAGATCTCCTATAAGGGCCATGCTCACCTGATGACCAAGATCATACATACATGAAGAATCTAGTTGACTCTCCAATCCAGCACCAACACACCTGGTACTGCTATGGAATTAGGAGGAACACCCTTGCTCACCTCACACACAGAAGAAGCAAACTTTCCTCAACTCAAACTAGCCCACTTTTACAATACAACCATGAGTCTATTATATAGAGCTCATCCAAACAATAATTAGACACTCAGTACAATAATTAGATCCGTAGCTCTTAGTCTATAATTAGCACTAAGCATGCAAACACTTGGTTCGACAACCAACTACCCGTAATAAGCTCACAGTTGAACTACACAGGTGACCGACGCCGGTCCCTGTCCACCTGGGGGTCACCGACGCCGGCCGATCCCTGACCGATGTCAGTTGCTCTCCTTCCCTATCCTACCGATGCCGGTTGGCCTGACCGATGCCGGTGTCTCTAGCACTCTAGCAACGCTTCTGCACCCTCCTCCATGTCTGCACCCTCCTCCGTGTCTGCATCAGTGAAGCTTTTAGCTCCATAACCTAACAATCTCCCACTTGGAGATAAACAACTGCACTATACCTGTACCTGTACCCCATCTAATCTGTTTCCTGGTTTGTATCCCTCTTCAAGATCAATCCTGAAGATAACCCACCACACATCCCATGGTGTACCTCCTGTCATCCGAGTACCCTGCCACATCCGAACCTACAAACACATGTAGTGAAGTCTTGACCCTGCATGTATACCTGCTGCTGGTCCCTCTCAAGTCCCTAAGAACCCACTTCCATGAATTGGCTCCTAACTCTCTGACAACTCCCACTGCATGGGAATACTTAGGTCTATACCAGACCTCATGTGATTTTGGACATTGTACCTATCCAGATTTTAGTGTGCTCCAGCGCTACATCCTGAACCTCACCAACACCTGATTCACATCAGCTCCCACTGGAGACAAAATCTATCTGTGATCTCCATGCCTCCCATGTCAAAGAATTCTGCTGCTCCAAACTCCTCATGACATGCCACTGAACTAATCTTACCCTTAGCTCAGCAAAACCCTGTATGTACAAACCTGCTAGCTAGCATACTATCCACATGCAGCAATAGAATGATGTTGCAATCACCATCCCCCTGGTAAGTCAAAACCACAGTAGTTACCCTGACATTGACTGAAGCCATGCTTCATCCTCCACCTGTCAAAACTTGTACCACTATCCTGTAGCTTCCTCAAGACCATATGCTTGGTCTTCCGTCTCACGTATCTGTTCTCTCTATTCTTCAACTAAGGAATCCATTCATCTCTGTGCTTTCACACTGGCTGGCAACCCTACCAAAACTCCTATTTGGTTCTGCATTATAACCCTGCCATGCTCCCACCTGTTTCCTGGATCTTTCCTGCTCTACAATCAGCAACGAGTATAAAGAAGAGGAACAACAAATTTGAGGGCCTACTTACGTCTTCAGTCCTCCATATGGGTGTTTGAGACTCCTTGACAGCATGTTGTCCACCCAAAATCTGTTACAGTGACCGACCCCAGTCACTCCACAGTCTGCATCTGACTGACGTTGATTTCCATGAGTCTGTCCCTGACTACCAACCTGCCGATGTCGGTGTCCTCCTGTTGCCGACGTCGGTCCTCATGACTGACATCGGTCTTCCATATTGCTGATGTCGGTTTTCCTGCCGACGCCGGTACCTGTGTTTCCTGTGAGTGATGACTTTTTACCCGTGAGCTCCTTTGAATCAAAACCCATGTCCAAACTGCTCTGCTCAGAAGTATCCAGCACCATCCACTGATTTCTGTCTGCCATCTCCTCCAAGAACACCAAGGCTTTCCAGTTCTTAAGCTTGTCAAATACATCTGTCTTCTACTTAAGAACATGAATCTCCTTCCTGCTCATGTGACCAAGCCTACGAAGCCACGTCTCTGCAATAGAAGAAGAATCAGTAATATAAATAAGTAGATAAAGAATACCTGTTTTCTTACCACCAACTAATTCAAGTGCACCCACTGTGAGAGTTCTTGTGCATCTCTCATCACCCAATCTTTCTGAAGAAATTAGCCATATCTCCAAACCTGGGACCTGCATGACCTTCATCAACACCTGTGTGTTGGCCACCTACAATTTCAGCTTCACTTCCGCTTTGCCAATTCTTTGGCAAGGCTCACCAGCTCCTCTATCTGGGGCTGCATGGAAAGAGGCAACTGAATCTTTTATCCAAGATTCAACTTTATCCAAGAAACCTGCAAACACATCCTGTGCAACAACACCTGCTACATCTGTATCTTCAATTTCTTCATGCTGATCTGCTACCAACCAACAATCTTCTTTTACCTGCTCTTTCTTTCCATCTGACCTTAAGTAACCATCTGTGCTTTTCAACTCCTCCATCCTTAGCTTACTTTGATCTGTCGTTGCTTTACTCCCACTCAATCAGAAACCCCTGAGAGTGCCCTGTAACCGAAACACAAAACTTGCTTCCTGCAACCTTAGCTCTGATACCACTTGTCAGGCACCACGAACAACAAACATGCTCTGATACCACTTGTTGGGGAAATATGAACCCAACTCCAGAAGCACACAATTGATTACCAAATTCAAGCAACTTAATATGCGGAAATAACCAGAATCAACAAGTAACTAGAATTTAGAATAACACAGAATATGAGAGACAATACACAACTTGTATTAATAACTCTTACAGAAAAGAATACAATAAAGAAGATGCCACTTCTTCTCCACCACCTCTTCAGAGGTTTCCCACACCTCAAGTGAACAGTAATTCTCTCCTCAAAGCTCTCTCTACTAGGTCCCAACACCCAACTCAAACACAGAGTTGGTGTTCACCTTACACATGTGCTCCACGCACTCCACAAGTACTCAAAGTACTTCAAGTAGATCTCCCATGAACCTGCAACAACCTACAATTCAACAGACCATACTTATGGAAGGAACTGTCTTGCCTTCCTCTTAGCTCTCCATGTACTCCACGTACATACCAATGAGTACACACCGTACTCCAAGTAGATCCTGCCTGATCTTGCTCCCTGTTGTGTTGTTATCCTATCTAATCTCCAACCTATAGATCAATAATGGTTCTGCACACCTATGAACCTTGACCTTGCACACACACACACACCTGTAGATCAACGATCTTACTTACCATGTAGATCTCCTATAAGGGCCATGCTCACCTAATGACCAAGATCATACATACATGAAGAATCCAGCTGACTCTCCAATCCAGCACCAACACACCTGGTACTGCTATGGAACTAGGAGGAACACCCTTGCTCACCTCACACACAAAAGAAGAAAACTTTCCTCAAGTCAAACTAGCCCACTTTTACAATACAACCATGAGTCTATTATATAGAACTCATCCAAACAATAATTAGACACTCAGTACAATAATTAGATCCGTAGCTCTTAGTCTATAATTAGCACTAAGCATGCAAACACTTGGTTCGACAACCAACTGCCCATAATAAGCTCGCAGTTGAACTACACAGGTGACCGACGCCGGTCCCTATCCACCTAGGGGTCGCCGACGCCAGCCAATCCCTGACCGATGTCGATTGCTCTCCTGCCCTATCCTGCCGATGCTGGTTGGCCTGACCGACGCCGGTGTCTCTGGCACTCCAGCAACACTTTTGCACCCTCCTCCGTGTCTGCACCCTCCTCCGTGTCTACATCAGTGAAGATTTTAGCTCCACAACCTAACAACACCAATTTAAATTCTTGTTGATGTGGGTTTTATGCACACTAGATAACCTTATGAGGTAGTCTATAATGTTTTAGGATTGGTGAAAGAAGATTCACTCTAAGGCATGAGTTGTAGGGTATTGGGTTTTGTAAACAACATAGTGGTGGAATAGTGGTGAGTGAGTTAGTTCTTTATCTTGGATAGTTTATATGTGATGTGAGTCTAGAACTACTTTAGATGGGTGGATGGGTAATTCTAACCTAAAGTGGGAAGGACTAAAATAAAAACCAAAAATGAAGGAATGGTAGAGCATAAAACAAGGTTTGTGAATCAAAGTCAGATGAAACCTTTAAAAAATGGATCTTGAACTATGGGTTGGATAATTAGTCAAAGAATGTATGATTTCTACAAGTTATTCTTAGAACACAAGATATAAAAATATATTTAGGAGTCCAAAATAACCAAATAAAATAAACTTTAATGCTCATAACCAAAATTTACTGCATTTGTAAACTACAATAGTACATCTAACATAAAGAATTAAAATAATATAGTGCACAATATGAATAACTACATTTAATTACACATATTCACAACTCAAAGAATTATATATATATATATATATATATATATGTATATATATATATATATGTATATATATATATATATATATGTATATATATATATATATATATGTATATATATATATATATATATGTATATATATATATATATATATATATATATATATATATATATATATATATATATATATATATATATATATATATATATATATATAACTTCTTGGGTAATTTATCACACTTTAGACATGCTATGATAATGAGTTGACCCACATGGATTGATTAGATTTAGAAAATATTCATTTTTGGGTGAGATACAATAATGTAACCCTTAGGATAATTTTGTGGACAAAGCTATTTGAGCTTAAAATTTATGTCTAGGAGACAAGAATGCAAATCTAATGATATAGAGACATTTAAGTCAGATATCTAGCTAGTTTGACATAGATTGAAATGTTATTTTAGGTGCTAAAAATAAAATGGGAGGGTTAGACTCATAGTGAAGCATGTGGATGTGAAATGATATGAATAAAATTTATTTCAAGATGTAAAAGTCATACATGATAAATATAGGTCAAGATTGACATTTCCAAGTATCTAATACCAAATTTTAGTGTCTAAATATGCCTTCTTTTTATTCTAGTATTAAATGTAATACAAATACTATAGTAAAAGGATAAATATATATTTGAATGTGTACAACACACTTTGTATTTTGGAGATGGATCCAAATGTGCATATTTCCCTAAGAAACTTGTAATGAAATTTTAGTATTCAATGTCTATATGTGAAATGTGAAATATGAACTATAATTGAAAATTGAAACTTGAAAGAAAGGAAGGATTGCATCTTTATGTGAGTGAAACCATGTTGCTATGTAACTTATTGGATATTATTATTATTTTGTAAGAGTTTGAGAATTATTATTCCTTGTTGAAACACATGTAAAGTTGAGGTGATTATGCCCAAAATTTGTGTAACTATGTAAGCCCTTGGGTTAGGAAGATAAATTTACAAACCCTCTCAAGTAATTAGTTTATCTCTAATATATTACCACAAGATGGTAAGGTGGGATCCATATAATGGTTTCACTATTTTTAATAACATGGATATCAAGTGTTACTAAAACTCAATGTATAATACTTTTAAAAACATAAATCAATAATTGTAGGTAGACTTAAATATTTAAGGTTGCTCACTTCCCACTACCTTTGAATTGTGTTTGTAAATAAACAACTATAATATTGCTCAATACAAAAGTGTAAATGTGCATGATTAAGTATCAACCTCATTTAATTGGTGCTAAATGATATAGAATGCTATACATCTATATGCTAAATCTAAAAACATAAATCTCAAATGTATCTATATGTGAAAACCTATAATTTATGTTCCTATAAATTATGTGAACCTATATGGCATATGCACCCAAGTATATTTTAATCTTTAATTTGTAAATAATCTTTGTAAAGTGCATGCATATACATGACACATGCTCTTATAATCTATACCAATGTGTAAATATCTTTCACATATATAAACCAATTTGAACATCTAAAACCTATATTCTTGTCCCAAAATATATTTCTTTTAATCATGGAGGCTCATGTCTCTATGACAAGCCCACTAATATTTCATCTTTTAAGGTGACATA
Organism: Torreya grandis; assembly: GCA_037957365.1. Lineage (NCBI taxonomy): Eukaryota > Viridiplantae > Streptophyta > Pinopsida > Cupressales > Taxaceae > Torreya > Torreya grandis. The sequence continues at coordinate 2,926,457 of JARHVA010001791.1, forward strand.
TGTAAGAACAATTAATGTTATTTGGTATATGATGCCATTAATAATTTAATAATAAGTTATATAGGTAAATTAATAAGATCTTTTATTTTTTAAATATTATATGAGTTAATACTTACGTAAATGTATAATAAAATATATAGTTATAAAATTTATCTTTGTGAATTAGGTGGGAGGTTAAACCTGTTGTTTACAACTTTTTCTCCACTTATAATTGATTTTACATGGTAAAATCATAAGAATTCTAACACATATAAGCTTTAGAGCATTAAAACATTGGAAATATTCAAATATTGGTTCTATGAAGGAGATTCTACAAGAAGTATGAGAGGAAGATTTATTATATTGGGTAAAATTGTTTCTCAATAATTAATAATCATTTTGGATTTTTTACCTCCCTGTGAAGTTTTCCATGTGCATACTTTGTAACATCCCCATAGGGATTTACTAGAATAATATAGTATTTAAAAAAAAATTACATAACACTTATTCTTTTATTAGATTACACCATGAGAATATAATTAGTGATCTTAACATATGAACTAAGCATATTAAACAAATGTAAACATGTAACATTAACAGTTATTGATCACTAGCATTTTATGTAACATAACATAAATGCATAAGGACAATAATTACACTAAAATCTATCCACGACTAGTATAATAATATAACCACTATTGTCAATGTACAATAATTAATCAATTAAATTTCTAACATGCATTAGGCCTCAATATATATATACAATAATAATAATAATAATAATAATAATAATAATAATAATAATAATAATAATAATAATAATAATAATAATAATAATAATGCTCCACAAAGCTTGAGTCACTCTAACTCTAGTATCTTTGATAATGTCAAGTGTAGTCTCCAATAAGTACTATAGTGGGGAGGGAGAGCATAATCTAAGTAATTTTACACACCAAACACAAACCATCGATCCCATACACAATCCCCCAAATAGGGAATGGCCCTCCCTTCACTGATGGGTAGATAGTGATGGTGCAGGAATCTAGAGAGACATGCTAGTACCCATGTGTTGTAATATTTATACTATATGATTTTTACCATAAATAAAATATGTTCTAACATGATATTACACAAACATGTAAATCATATATCTGAAATGACAATGTATATCTAAACATTACTTTTATCACTTAGATTTTTTGCACACATCTTTGTGTGGTAGTGTGTTTTATAGTATGAGTTGAAGACTATGGGAAAACTAATGACACAATGGGATCACCTCCAAGATATGGGACCTTGTCAAATTTAGGTGAACCTTTAGAGAAGGCTGAATTCCTTTCACTAAGTTTAGTGCAACTGATTCATTACAAATTTACTTCAAAATACTACTTCTTAGTGATCTTGCTTCTAATTAGGGTTTGACTTGTGAAGTAAAGAGTTTTAGAATGAAATTTAAAAATGGAAAATGGTGATTGAACCAAATTATTATAGTGGACATCAATTCTTACTTTTTATGAACACACTATAATCAACAAATATACTAAAATGTATTGAATAACAAACTTATACAAGTATGAAACCAAAGGTAATATTTGGAAATTATTATATAAGGAAAAATATTCTTTATTTATTCTTAACAAATTTTCAAAATGGCATAAATTAATACCATAGATGAATCTTTATGATTGAAATAATATATAGATAATTCACAAATAAAAGGAAAAAAATTCAATCTATTATCATTCTCTAGGTTACAACGTGTAAATCAATTCTTTAAAATGTAAAATAATTTGTAAAACAACAAAAAGATAGATAGGTTATGATAAGAACCCATATTTATACAAAATACTCTCTTAAAAAATGAGTTATCAAAACCTTATGCATAGTTGAAGAGAAATAAAATCTAGGAACTTCATGCAAATGGCATCCTTTTTAGTTTGGAATGGTGTCCTTAGTGAGGCAGATGGATGGAACAAGAAATAAGCAATAGCTAGGCACTTCAACAAGTGCTGGAGGAGTGGATAAATCCATTGGAATCTTCATGCAAACATCCTCTTTCTCTTTGATTTCAGAGGTTGTTATCTTTTCCAAGGAATGAGATACCAAAATGAACTAACACTTAATAAGGTTGAATGTTTTTATGTATTTTAGATTATAATTTGAAAAACCTAATTTGTATTTTTTAGTTAAAACTTTTACAACTTTTTAAGTCATCCAAATTGACAAAAAAGAAAGTGTAAATTACAACTTGAGTTTTTAAAAGTTAAACAACTCAAAATTTGTCAAAAAGAAAAGTGCAAATTACAAGTTTCACTTTTAAAATTTAAATCCTATAAAAAAGATACTTGAAAATTACAAGTGGCTCTTTCTAAAAAATAGATACCAAAATGATAGTTTTAATTTTCAACCTGTAGTTTTACAATGTCTCTTACAATAAAGAAATGTAATTTAAAGAATGTATTTTTATAATTAATTGAAAGAATTAGTCCACAACCATGACCTTTTAAAATTCCTTGTCCTTATTTAGTTTTATTTTTGTAATATAAGCACAAATCTTATAAATATCTCTTGGAGGTCATGTTCATCAAGACCAAGGCTATAATATTAGTTATCTCATATTTTGGTATCACTTTAGAGAGTTATCTAGATGCAACCCTGTATACTTGAGTGCCTTTCCCCATCTGATCCAGTGTATTATGATACCTAATGAATCAGTGGATGTAACTCAAGTTGAATGTTGTATCCCATGCTCACTGTCTATTGACTACTTTGAATTTGTCTTGAACCTCTTGAACCAAAAGGATTTGATTTTGATGATTGGTTGCTTCATATAATAACTTTTTAAGAAAATACTCAACATCATATATTGTATCAATGGCCTTATCACATATAACCTTGACCTTATTAATACTCTCAATAAGTAATCTAATTTTGAAATGGGCTACCCTATCCAAATCTTCATGCTCTGCATAAATCTTAAATATATTCTCTGATATGAGGGTGTCAGTCTCAATTAAGTTGATACCCTATAATTTTGGGGAAGAATAGGTTCAACCTTTCAATCTCTTCCTCATATTTTCTTATTTTTGATTTTAAAGATGCTTGAGTCTATTTCTAGCTCTATTTCTCTATTTCCATTTATGATAAGCTCCTCAACCCAGTCCTTCATATCCCTCCCCATACTAATAATTTATACCACTAATTCAAGTGTTTATTTATTGGGGAACTGAGCAAGAGACTGAGTTTGTTGGGCTATTAGATTGATGAACTTCTTTAGCGCAGTTGTCAATTTCTCAACTTTATTCTTCAGTTCATATTTTGTGACCTTTTCAATAGCTATCTTTTCAAAAAAAATATTTAATGCTTGAATGAACATTGTGATTCAATCCCTCTCTTAGTAGATGACCTAGGTGCACTTTGGATATTTGATAATCCCCCACCACTAGATCTTCTTTGTGTTTGTCTAGTGGAGGGATTATAATTTCCACATATCTCTCCCCTAATGAATAATATGATATCCTAGATATGGTTTTGGGGCCTACCTTTGATCTTTTGGATGCCTCTAATTGACCAAAGTCTAGTGTGCTAAGTGACACCATTTATTTTTGCTTTTTCATCACTGATTGTGTTAGCTAGCTTGGGGTGACAACCTGTGAATATAACACTATCATATATGAATCTATAACTAAAGTTGCTACACTAATGGTTATTATGAAAAGTGTTATATCTATCAAAGATGTTACCATTGGATTATTGGCTAATGATTTTACTATCTCTTTCCCATCTATGGGTTGAGTAGCCATAATTATATTAGTGGGTCCTTCTATCTCCACCTCTTAGGTGGGGGCTTAGGTTACTAATGGAATGGAATAAATGGGTATTTGAATGGGTAAAGTGGGTATTGATGTGCTTATCAAGGGTGTGGAAGTTGGGATTGACATGAGTGGAGGGGTAGGCATGGGTAGTTAAATTAGGGGAATCTATGGAATTATGGAATCTAGGGAAGTGAATGAATCAATAAATATGGTAGGAACACTCAGAGTTGATAAAATGGAGAATGTGATGGGAGATGAAAATGAAGCAATATCTATCCTAATGGTTGGGATGGATAATGAGATTACATTCAGGATGACTGAGTCCATAACCATGTATTATTGGGTGGTGTTAGTGATTAATAGAGTAGTAGTGGATATGAGGAATGAGGTGGAAGTGATTATGGAAGAGGAAGGTGAAGGTGGATTTTGAGTATCCACTTATGTTGATTAGATTTGTACCAAGGTATTCACTTGCATAGGTGGGTCAGATGAAGGAGCAATCACTTGCATTGAAGGACTAGTGGAAATAGGAGTAGCTATTTGGGCTAATTGGGTAGTAGAAATAAGAGGGAATACTATGATTGGTTTAATAACAAAGATAAGAGGGAGAAATATTTGTGTCTATTAAGTAGAAAATATGTCCTCTTTAGAAGTTATCATTGACTAATCCATTTATTGTGTTACTACTTATTAGATGCTGGATGGACCTCTTTTAACCTTTTTCTTCTATTTCCACTTTTGTGACACCACTGGCCTATCTTCTTGATCTATTTTTGTTCCATTACTATAACCCTCCATTGGTTTTGTCACACCCTTCTCTTTCAGTTATTTCAACTTATCACTAATACTTAGGGTCTTCATGATAACCTTGACCCATTTACTCCTTAGCTAGTTGATTGTTCTATTTATTACATGATGGTCCTATCCATCAATGAGATGAATTAAGGTATAGACCACCTAACTAGTGGAAGAGGTTGGGAATAGATCTTATTATCATAACATAACATGTCAACTAAGATTCATCATATTTTAAGTCCTTAGGGATTGGTGCTATGTTGTAAGTTTTGATTTGTTCTAAGGTCATCTTGGAATAATCTCTCAATCTTACTTCCTCTTTATCTTGCATGTCTTCCCTGTAATATTCATAAAAAAGAACATGGGAATATGTGGTGATACCCAATAGATTGGTAATATGTCTAGTCACACATATAATGGCCTTACATCGAGATATCTTAAGGTCATTTGAGTCATCGCAGTATCTACACATTTAGATTTTGATAGGGATGGGCATGTATAACTCCTTATGCTGATGGGGAAGTGGATCCCTGACTTATGTTTACTTGAAAATAACTTGTGGGTTTATAAAATATACCTCACAAGTTCCATTAGGGCCCATATGTCACTTACATACCTAGAAAAGGTGTAGGGATAACCACTAAAACCTCCTACTTTGATGTATAAATATGTTAGGAACTAAATGAAATATGATCCCTAATTTGTGATTTTAGATGCTACAACATCTGAGAATATTATCCTTTCTAGTTCCTTGTCAAACATAATTATGATTTAGTATATGAAAGCATCATTGAAACTTCTAAAATTTTGTTTTCTAGCCTTAAGGGTGAGGTTAAGATAGTAGTTGAAAACTTTATTGACCTAATTAGGCATTGTATTCAATCCTAGGAATGTCCTTCCCTTTTCTAATATGTAGACCAAGTATGAGGTCATATAGAACTTGCCTTAGTTTGGACTTCCATCAATTATTTATGGATGGAGTCAGAAATCAACTAGGCCTAGTGGATATACTATCTATTTTGGTGGATCACCTAGATGTATTGGTACATCTAATCCTGATAATTCTTAGCATCTAGGTTCTTTGTAACTCTATGCATGAGTATGATTATGTCACCTACTTCATATTTGAGGTCTATTATTTCCAAGGTCTTAGATAGTGTTTTATAATTGGGTCTGTAGGTTTTTATCTATTGCTTGTTTAGAAACCATAGACATACATTATTATTATCTTGATAAAACTTCTTTGAAGAGTCATGGGTTATATCTAGATAAATCTCATATTCTAGAATTAGGAACATGGTATCTCTGAAATCAGGGTCGAGGTTCAAAATCCTTTCTTCTTTTTCATTCACCACTTCCCTCTTCTTGACATCATAGTTCTTTGCTAATGTGAGCACAAGCTCAGGGATCTATATTGATAGAGGGAAGGTTTTTGCCTAGGTTAATCCACTATCATAAATGCTTTGAATCCAATCATTCTTGAATTAAACATTTACTCTATTCTAAAAATTAACTAGATATGTGTGAGCTAGATCTGTATCAGTGATCTCTTTTGTATTGGATTCAAAGTTGAATGGGACACTAGGTCCCTTTGACTTAAACTTCATTTCCTTTCCAGATATGTTTTCTAGGAAAATTGGTATGGGAAAACCAACTATAGAGTTGTAAGGATTTAGACTTGAAATTACTAGTAAAAAGTCTGGTGGGGTTTGGATTATGTAATTAAAACTAAAAATTCTAATGGGGTTTGGACTTATAATTTCCACTTACAAACCCCCATAAAAAGTCTAGCAAGTTTCAAGTTTGTTATTGCAAATTAGATCTCTATGAGTTTCAAAGTTACTTTTACAATAGGAGTTTCCATAGGGGTCTCAGAGTTATTTTTGTAATGGGGATTTCCACAGGGTCTATGAAGAGAATATTGTAGGAATATTCTAGATTTAATCAATTTTATAAAACCTTAGATTTCAACTATGAAGGATAAATGATTGGATGATCTTTTTAACAAGCTTTATAATTATAGATAAGAAACAAAAAATGTGAGTAAGCACACGAAAACGAAAACCCCTAGTTTTTCATAGCTAGAATATTTTGCATGAAATCAAAAGATAGGTATGCTTAACTAAAATAGATAATGGTAAATGAAAAATTTAGGGGTAAAATAGAGGAATACCATGTTTGTATAGGATGACAATGGCAGTTGTGGCATTACTTGGCATCGACGAGGCATTTACTTAGCATGGATTGATGAGGGTTATTTGGCTTCTTAGCATGTAGATCTTGATTTCTAATTTGTAATGTTAAAAATGATTTCCAAAAAACCCTAGTTTTATTAAAATAACCCTAAAATTAATTCTAATTAGGGTAGTTATTGGGAAAATAATGGGAGAAGTGGGGTTTTAGAGTTATGGTGTAATTTTGCAAGTTTGAAAAATTACATTTTGCAATCTAACTTCTGCTTTCCACTAAGTGAATAGGTGTTATGGAAGTAAGAAAGTAGAACTTGAGTTGTAATTTTTAACTTTGAAAGTTTCAAAGTGTATCTAGAGTTTCAGTTTTCATGGGTAGGGTAAACAATGGAAAGTGGAACTTTGATTGCACTTTGTAACTTACAAAGTTGTTAAGTGCAATCAGAGTTCTAGTTTCCACAATTTTGGTAAAAGGTGGAAGATAGGACTCAAATTACAATTTAAAAATTTGAAAGTTGAAAAGTGTAGTTGAAGTTCTAGTTTTGACAAGTATAATGAATGGTAGAAAGTAAGGTTTCACTTGTAATTTGAAACTTACAAAGTTACAAAATGTGACTAAAGTTTTTAGTTTCTACTAGGCATTAAATGAGCAGGGAGTGGATGTTGGGTGCATTTTTCAAAATTTAAAAGTTACAAATTTAAATCAAACCTCCAATTTCCACTAGGTATGTGAAATGTGGGAAGTGAAGGTTTGGGTACAATTTGTAACTTTGCAACTTATAAATTGCATCCAAATCTCTAGTTTTTGCTAGGTATTGAAAATGGGTTTCCTAGGTCACATGAATATTTTTACACAAAATTAGTGGGTCCCCATCAAGGTATAAGATGTTTTGACATTTTTGAGATGCAAAGATATCAACATTTTTGGCAACCTCTATGGGGTGATTGCCTACTAATCAATTTATTTCTAGTAGCCTTCTAGTTCATTGGGCATGGAGTCATTTTAAGATTAACACACTTTAACTAGAGAAGAAAAAAATTGGGATTTATCTAAATAGGAATGAAACATGGAAAAAAAAATAGAAATGAATTAAGAAAAAAAGAAATCTTAATGAGTTGACTTATGCGAAATCACTTATTTGGGGAAACCAACTAAACTTAATATATACAATGTTTTTGGAAAGAATTCCAACCTTATAAGCAAGCGTTGAGGTATATCCCATTAATTGAGATAAGTAGCTTTGATAAATCAAGATTAGATAGATAGAATGAATTTTATCCCTTGTATTGAGTTATGATGTATGGACCACTCCATATTGCATCAAAATTTATATGCTTACCTAGTTTGGCTCTTTTAGTATCCCATTTTAGAACCATGTCTCCTTCGTTAAAGCTCCTATCAGATGATTTTTTGTCTAATGTTCTCTTGGTTTGAGCCTAATTTTATTCTAAAAATTTTATTCAATGGTTCCTCACTTCTTCTAGCTCCATGAGTTCTACTAACTATACTGTCATTTCATCATTTTCAATCAGTTTCAACTGATGATTGAGTTTAAGAGATGGTAACTCAATTGAAAGAAAAACTCTAGCTTCCCTTCCATATACCAACATATATGGAGAATTTCTAATTTATCTCTTAGGAGTGATCCTGTCAGTCCAAATTATTATTTTTAACTTTGTGTCCCATGTCCTTTGGTTATCCTCCATTGTCCTTTTGATAATCCTTATGAGGTTTTTGTTGGTAGACTCAGAAAAGACATTACCTTGCAGTTAATAATTAGATGAATTTTTTAGGTATAAATTGTGCCTTAAATCCCATTCACTCACTTGAGTGCCCATAAAATATTTGGCATTGTCTGAGATAATGGTGTAAGGAACATCAAATATCATGACAATGCCATCCATGAATTTTAGGATAGATGCCTCCATGGCATCTTTCAATGCAACTGCTTTAGTCCATCTAGTGAAATAATCAATATTTGTAAGAACCCATTTGTGGCCTTTACTCAATGGTGGATTGATCATGCCAATGAAATCCAATCCCCACTAGGAAAATCATTGGTCAACTTGGATTGGTTTGAGAGGGAGAGCTATTAATCTTTGATTGCCTACCACGTAAGCATATTTCTCATAGTTTCATACCCATTGATGGGCATGTTTGAAAGGTTAGGCCAATAATAGTCTCCCCTCATTATTTTGATGTAAGTGGTTCTTGTGAAGAAATATCAACTTGATAGACCATCATAAAATTCCTCGAGCACCTTACAAATTTGATCATGTTTAATTCACCTCAACATGATTTCATTTATGTCTTTCATAAACAATACTCCATGAAAAAGAACATAAGGAATATATTAGAGTCTAAGATACCTCTTCTTGGACTACTAGAAATCATATAGGTACTCACCAATCTATAGGAAGATGGTCATGTCATTGATCTAGCTATTGAATAGATGTGGAGTGGCTGGTTGGAATGTATGTTGAGCATATACTACATTAGATACTACCTCAATAGTCTTTATATCATAAGCAAGTTGTTCACATAAGGCCTTTCCTCTTATGAGCTTTGTAATTTTGATGCTCATGTTTTATTTCATGACTTTTGTGATCCATCCTGATCTCTTTTTGTTTATTTCCTAGCTTAATTAGAACTCCTTGACACTTTGGTGACTCACCATCAAATGAATTTTATTATTGGAGAACATATGCCCAAAAAAATTTAGAGATTTTATTACTATATATACTTGATTCTCCATGAAACTATACTTTTCCTCATAATCCTTCAATGATTGACTAAATAAGGATATAATTTACTCCAACTATTATTTATTCTATTGGGTTAAAATAGCTGATATGCTACCTTCTCCTCCAAATCATAGAGAATGAAATAATTCTCATAATTAAGGTTGATAAGGGTAGGAGATTGAGAAATAGCCTACTTGATGGCTTCAAAATTATCTTTTCCTTCTTGTGTCCAATTGAAACTAACCTCTTTCTTGAGTATGGTAGTATGGCCATGGAGGCAAAATTTGGGATGACCCATCTTACAAAGTTGATCTTGCCTAGGAAACTTTGTAATCCCTTTTTATGGCTCAGAAGTGCTAGTGAAGATATAACACTTACTCTCTTTGCTTCTATTATAAGACCCTCTTTTGAAACAATGTGTCCTAGTAGTTTTCCTTCATCAACTATTAAAATGCACTTTTTTTGGATCGAGGGAAACTCTGAATTATTTGCACCTTTTAAAATCTTTCCTAAGGTGATCCAGGTGTGCACCAACATATTTTGAATAAATAATGATGTCATCTAGGTACACTAGGAACATCTCATTTATCAAAACCTTGAAATCCATATCCATGGATCTTTGGAATGTAGCACTGGTATTAATTAGATTAAAAGGCATCTTTTTATAGGCATATGTGCCCCATTTATAGTGAAAACAACCTTGAACTAGTTTGATTCTTGTACCAAGATTTGGTTATATAGAATATAACCATTTAAAAGGGAATACCTTTCAGATCTTGATATAATTAGAAGAATTTTCTCCATGGTGGAAGGGGATAATGATCCTTTAGGGATGTTTTGTTTAGGTCCCTAAAATCTATAGATTGTTTGATTTCACCATTATTTTTCTTATGGGGACCAAGTTAGCAACCTAGGATGAGTGTTTGATAGGGAAAATAATATTAGCTTCTATCAGTTTGGACATCTCACTCTTCATCTAGGGTTCCATTTTTGGATTAATTGGTCTCTATTTTTGTCTAATAGGCTTGGTATTTGGGTCAATTTCTATTGTGTGTTGGGCTAAGATGGGGTCAAACCCCCTTAGATATTTATAACTCCAAGTGAAGTTATCATCAAATTTTTGACACAACTCAATAAAATATTGATTTTTAGAAGTATTACATACATTTACAATCTTAAATGTTTTTCCATTTAAAATGACCACTGGCTCATAGTCTTCTTCATTGACCTTGATATTTTTATTTTCACCTGTCAGTAGATCATCAGAGTTGAAGATACTCTCAAAATTAACAAGACCCATGGGAAATTTATTTGTCTTCAATTGAATGATTTGATCCTTGTATTGTTCTTAGAGTCTTGGCTGATTTTTGTTTGAGAATTCAACGTCCTTTCATAGAAAATTGACAATTTGCTGATCACTATAAAAAACTTACCAGTTGGTTACATTGTCAGGAACATATGGTCTCACTATCAATATTACATGCTAACTATTATTCTTATTTATCTCTTTAGGAAGTTTATATTGGGAACTTACTGAGGCTATACGATCAACATCCTTATTTTGTACTCTTGGTACTAATTGTTTGTTTAAAGTAGTAAAATCCTTTAATAGGTCCCAAGCCTTATGTTTGTAAGATATTAGAAAGTTATTCTTGGTTATGATATTAGATCTTATTTGGTGAATGATTAGTTCATTATCACCAAACACTTGTAATGATTGTATTCCCCTATCTTTGGCTAGGTAGAGACCTTGAATCAAAGCTTCAAAGTCAACTACATTATCAGTGCAACTAAACTGAAGTCTGAAAGAATAGAAATAACTCTCCTTTTTAGGGAGAGGTCAAAACAATACCTACACCTACACCATTAATACTTCTTGATCTACCACAGAAAATTTGACACATTCCCTAGAGATCTTCAACTAGTTTCATGAGGTTTTGGATGATTGCATCATTTTCATGAATGCAATATGTACCCAACCTAGTTTCTTTTACATAATCATAAGGATCAAATTGAATGGCTGATCCTCATTCATCTAGATGAGTGTCTAGGATTTATTCCATGGTGTTTCAACCTCATGGTCAAGTTATTCCTCCTGATCATGTAATGTATAATTCATATCCACAAGGATAGGAGTATATGGCTCAATGTGGTATTTAATAATTGGATTGGTTCTTATTGTCACTCTAGTTCCATATCTTATTCTAAGCAACATATGGGACCAATAAAAAAAAAATACCCTCCCATTTTTACAATGAAGTCTTAGGAAAGGTAGATAGAAAAATAAAGCGGTAGGTCAATAACTGAGATATCTTGGGATATTGACAACCTTGGACATGCATAGATGGTAAGGTTTAAACATTTTATAGTCCTAACTATTTGAACATCATACCCATATAATTGAACCACACATTTTGTGATAGTGTATATTTAATACCAAGAGCATCAGCTATTTTCTTGGGCATAATAGAGCTGCTAGCCCCTGAGTCTACTATGCAGTTATGTATGAGACTTTTCCCAACTATGAGTGAAAGGTAAAAAGGGGGAGGCTTACCATTTTTACTTGATTTTATGTCTATTTTAGGTTGAAAAAAACTAAACACAATAGTAGGTCCTTTATGTGGGACCTTATCTATTATTTGGAAGTTTTTTAAAGCTTCCTAAAGTAAGTCCCATTATGATGAAATAGATAGTGCTTCACACATGGTGACATTTAAGTTAGTATTCTTAATTTTATCTATAATATTGAAAGGAATGTTACCAACCTTCATTGGTGCCTTTGTGAGAACTATATCTTCTTTCACAAGATTTGGGGTCAATAATTTTGACTTTGATTGGCTTATTGGCACATTGGGTGGTCTCTAGACTATGTTTCCTTTTATAGAATCTTATACAAATTTAGAATTTGTAGTTTTCTTAACCCTAGGGGTTTGATAACTTTATATTTCTCTCTTCTTAGATGTGTATTTATTGCTATTTAAATTCCACCATTGATTAGTCCTTCCTCTTGATTTACACCACAAAAATCCTCCTCTTGCTAATTCAAGAGAGTAGCTTCATTTCAAATAGGTTCTTATGCATCCTCCTACTAAGAAGTAACTTCCTATTGCTGCCCTTGGGTGTTTGATATGATTTACATCATAAAGGCTTGACTAATTACACCATTAGGATATACATTCTGATTATGAGATTAAGTACAAGGATAACACCATTCGTATTCCTGAGGTAGGTTATTCTGAATAGGTACAATAGCTTTAGAAGTACCTGGTACAGGTTGAGCTTGGATAATTAGAGGTTTTGCTTGCACATATTGAATTTGGGGTTATGATATTCCTTGGTATGGTTGCCTATTGGGTTGGTATTTTTGGTTAGTTTGATAAGGCTTGTAATTTTGGGATTGCTACCTTTTCATAGCTACTAACTCATTTTTAAAGCTTTTAAGTAGTGACTTAACCTCATATAAATCATTATTAGGATTATGAGTCAAAGTTGATGCATTACTTATGGTATAAATTAGGGGAATAATTAGTTTCATAGGAGACACTTCTATAATTAGAGGCATTAGAGGCTATGAGGCAATTTTCTAGCTTAAATTAGGCAATTTTATGCTCTTATTGCAGTTTCATAGGCATTAGGGAGTGTGGTGCCACCTAGTGACTGAATCATGATAGCTATATCACTATTTAATGCTCTCAAGTAATATAGGAAAGCATTATTTTGGGTTGGCTTGACCAACACTAGGATTTTATTCCACATCTTTTGAAAGTGGAAATTGAAATCATCATGAACTGATGAGGAACCTATTTAATAGTGGTTAGCTATTTAACCAGGGAGAGGTGTTCGATCTTATTTTCAAATTACATCCATAAGATAAACTATAGATCATCCCATACATGAATGGAATTAGGAAGAAAATTTTTATACCATTGTAAGGCTTTACCCTTAAATGAGGAGGCAAGAAGTCTAATTGAAACATTTTTTTATGTTATATTATGGACTAAGCAAATGTTAGCAATGTCTTATATATGTTTAATGGAAGTAGTGGAATTTTCACCAATAAAATATGGAAGGATTTTTAGATCCAAGGTAGGTATATTATCATACTGGGCCAATTGAAGTGGACTGCCTCCATTGGAGGTTATAAAATTTTAATTTCTTAAGGCCATAATAAGAGGTATAAAACAACTATGTGTAATTTTAGGAGATGTAAATAAATTTTAAGGATATACTATAGAAAAAGGTATAACTAATATTTATTTATTTTTATATGGAAATGATAATTAAATCAAGTTAGTTATCTTACCTTTAGTATATGATCTTGTTTTATCTTTGGCATACTTAAATTTGGATTTCCTGAATCTGTAAGCTAGTGGAATCACCAGGTGATTTTGAAATATGTATGAGGATCATAAAATACTTTTTAATAATAGCACCAATATCTTAGTTATGATCTTTGGGTCCCATCAGGTGTGCTAAAACTTGTTATCACTTAGATTTTTTGCACCTATCTTTGTGTGGTAATGTGCTTTATAGTATGCATTGAAAACTATGGGAAATCTAATGATACAATGGGATCATCTCCAAGCTATGGGACCTTGGTGAAATAAAGTGAACCTATGGAGAAGGATGATTTACTTTCACTAAGTTTAGTGTAATTGATGCATTACCAATTCACTTCAAAATATTACTTCTTAGTGATCTTTCTCCTAACTAGGGTTTGACTTGTGAAGAAAATAGTTTTAAAATGAAATTTAACACTAGAAAATGGGGATTGCACCAAATGATTATAGTGGAATTTAATGCTTGATTTTTATGAACATGGTAAAATCAACAAACATACTTAAATGTATTGAAGAACAAACTTATACAAGAATGAAACCAAAGGTAATATTGGGCACTTATTATATAAGGAACAAGATTCTTTATTTTCTCTCAACAAGTTTTCAAAAGGGCATAAATTAATATCATAGATGCATATTTATGATTGAGATAAGATTTATATAATTAAAAAATATAATAAAGAGCATTTCATACACAAGGATAATATAGATAAGGAAGGCAAAACTTCAATCTATTATCATTCTCTAGGTTACAACATGTAGATCAATTCTTCATAATGTAGAATAATTTCTCTAAAAATAAAAAGATAGATGGGTTATGCTAGGAACCCATATTTATACAAAGTACTCTCTTGAAAGAGAGGGAGTTATCAAAACCTTATGCCCAATTGAAGAGCAAGAAAATTTAGGAACTTCATGCAGATGGCATCTTCTTTAGTTTGGAATGGCGTCCTTAGTGAGGTAGACGATTAGAACAAGAAACATGCAATTGTTTGGCACTTCAACAAGTGCTAGAGGAGTGGATAAATCCATTAGAATATTCATGCAAATGTCCTCTTTCTATTTGAGTTCAGGTGCTATTATATTTTCTAATGAATGAGGTGCCAAAATGAACTAACACTTACTAAGGTTGAATGTTTATAGGTATTTTGGATTATAACTTGCAAAACCTAATTTATATTTTCAATTAAGACTTTTACAACTTTTTAAGTTATCCAACTTGATACAGAGGAAAGTATAAATTACAAATTGAGTTTTTTCAAGTTAAAAAACTCAAACTTTATCGAAAGGAAAAGTGAAAATTACAAATTTCATTTTTATAACTTAAAACCTATCAAAAAGATACTTGAAAATTACAAGTGGCTCTTTCTCAAAAAGAGTTGCCAAAATGATAGTTACAATTTGCACCCTATGGTTTTACAATGTCTCTTACAACAAAGAAATGTAATTTAAAAAATGTATTCTTTCAATTAATTATGCAAATACAATATGTAAATTACATTTATTTTTTGTAAGAGACATTGTAAAACTAGAGGTTGAAAATTACAACTATCATTTTGGCAACTTTTTTTGAGAAAGAACCACTTGCAATTTTTAGGTATCTTTTTGATAGGCTTTAAGTTGTAAAAGTGAAACTTGTAATTTTCACTTTTACTTTAGAAAAAATTTGAGTTTATTAACTTGCGAAAACTCAGGTTGTGATTTACACTTACTTTTTTATCAAGTTGGATGACTTAAAAAGTTATAAATGTCTCAACTGAAAAATACAAATTAGGTTTTACAAGTTATAATCTAAAATGCCTAAATCCATTCAAATTTATTAATTTTTAGTTCATTTTTATACCTCATTCCTTAGAAAAGATAATAGAAACTAAACTCAAAGATAAGGAGGATGTTTGCATGAAGATTCCAATAGATTTGTCCACTCCTCTAGAACTTGATGAAGTGCCCAACAGTTACATGTTTCTTGTTCCAGCCATCTACCTCACTAAGGATGCCATTTACATTAAGTTCCTACATTTTTATGCTATTCAACTGGGCATAAGGTTTTGATAACTCCCCATCTTTCAAAAGAGTATTTTATATAGATATGTGTTCCTAGAATAACCCATCTATAATTTTGCTATTAGAGAAATTATTCTACATTTTGAATAATTTATCTACATGTTGTAACCTAGAGAA
>JARHVA010001791.1:2947500-3094937 GCA_037957365.1 Torreya grandis
ACTTATAGTTTAGTTAAAAAGTAACTAATCATTCTAAAAACCATAATAATCCATAGTTAATTAGGTAAATCAGTTTAATGAGAAATTAAAATAAAACATATTTTATGTACTTTGTCACCATTCTTCATATTTAGATCTATTTATTTGTGTATATGCATTATTTAACATGTTATCAAAGTAAGTTTATATGTTGATTGTTGGAAAGACCTTGTAGTAGTTTTTACATGGCATGTGGAACATCTCATACCCCTATGGATATTGTTTTGGAGCTTGTGGTATGGCCCATGGATGGTGAATATCAAAAAATAAACCTAAAAATAATATAATTTGCATTTTATCTGTATATAATATGTATATTATTCAATCCAAGCAACGAATAATCAAATCTACAAGCAAAAAATAGCTTGTGGCATGGTTTTACAATGTTGACGTAGAGTTTCTAATTGTAATTTTGTATAACACTTGTAAAGGAGAGGTACAAGGTTCAAAACATGCTAAATATATCTTTTTCATCAAACTTTTACGTGATCAATTTTTTGTTTTAACTATACAATTAATTATGAGTTATTTTGTTTTATTTTTTATTTATATCGTGTAAATTTTTTTTGTGAGACTTTAAAACTTGTGACTCTTATAAATTTTTATGATTTTTCAATCATTTTTCATATAATTAAGTGGTTATTATTGTTTAGACACTAAAATATTTATTTTATTGCAAAAATAAAGTATAAAATCACTTTAAAAAGTTCATTTTAAAACCTTTTAAATGTTGTTTTAGTATATAAAAAAAATAAAGTATCAAACTTTGAAGGGAAGTTATGGGTTCTCTTTTTTTTTTGCTCGATAAGTCACAAATGTTAAATGGATAAAACAATATCATTTATAAAATCCATATTAAATATGAATTTATGGCTCAAAAACTTTGTAACATTATTATCGGGACTAAAAAATGCTTAGGGAGACATGTCATGACTGAATTTACCAATGCATTTAAACAAAAATTACAAGAAGTCATATCAACCATTTTTAGGAGTGTAAAAGATGAATTAATAATCCATATTGATAATTAGGATTCACCCAATGATGCTTGAAAACTCCTTGAATATATGCACGAGGGCACTTATCTCTCAAAAATTATTAAATTTATACTTGAACTACTTACCACTCTCATGAAAGGTGATAAAAAAGAAATTAATTTTTTTGCAAAACTCAAAAGTATTAAATCTCAATTAGATGGTTGTAATTATAAAATTATTCAAGATCAAATTTTTTACTTTATTATTCAGTTGAACATTCATGATTTTATTTTGATTTCATTTATATTCTTAATTCTAAATACCAAATAGAATAAGACATTTCTGACCTCACTACAATTTCTACTCTTCTTATTCAAGATGAAAATGTGATGTCGAACTTTGATTCTAAACATAATGTAACTCAAAAACTTCTCATGTTTAATAATGTCCATAAAAAATTGGAAACCAAAAATATAATTCTAAACCTAAACCTGCCAATGGCAAAGATGGGAATAATAAATATGGAAACAGGAATCATAAATTCAAATTTAATATAAATTACAAGGTGTGGTAAATTTTGACATAAAAGGGAAGGATTTAAAAAAATAAATAAATAAATATAATAACAAAAATCTAAAAATAATAAAGGGAAGACATGTTATAATTATAGTCAATAGAAAAAACAAAACTAGAATCAAAACAACAACCAAGAACAAAAATCTAACACTATTGCACTGTATGCTGGCTTATTTATTTCTAGAAAAAATGAATGGATTTAATATAGTGGTGTGTCACATCACATGACATGTTTATCAAATATTTTACCTGACACTAAATATATAGATGAAAGGATTCATTTAGATGATAATTATTTTCTAGAAGCTACTAAACAAGGAAAATAAATTTTTTTAAATGTATTCTTAAATGATGTTTTCTTTGTTCCTAAACTTAATAAAAATCTGTTATCCTATTCTCAACTTACAAATGATAATTTCATAATAAATCTACTTAAGGATAAATGATGTATTAAAAATTAATTTAGTTTTTTGATTAGTAAAGGAGTTCAAAAGAATGGATTGTATATGTTTTCTGCTTCTTTTGCATGTTGTATTTCATTGCAAAGTAGAAATGAATCTCAATTATGACATGAAAGACTAGGTTATGTTAAATTTGTAAGTTTATATGATATGTATCATCATGATCTTGTGTTTTATCTTCCTACTAATTATTTTCATCATGAAACATGTGAGGGTTGCTTATGTGATAAACAACACATTAAACCTTTTCACAAAAATCATGATGCTAACTCCTCTCATCCCTTAGAGATTTTTCATAGTCATGTTAGAGGATCTCTATAAGTTTTTTCTCTTAACATTTATTTATATGTTGTTAATTTCATTAATGACTAATCTAGGATGATCTGGTATTATTATATTAAGAAAAAATCTCGTGTTATTTAAATTTAAAGAATTTAAGTCTTTAGTTGGAAATTCTTCTAACTTTTCTATTAAAAAACTAAGAATTGATAATGGAGGTGAATATGTTAAAAAATAATTTGATTCATTTTAAATTAATTGTGGTAGAAAAAAGAGTTAAAAAATCTCTATTCCCCATAACCAAATGAATTTCTAAAATGTAAAACTAAACTATCATTGAAATAGCTAGAACAATGTTGCATTCTACATTTAAAAAAATAATAATTGTGGGCTGAATCCATGAATATTATTGTGTACATTCTAAAATAGAGTCCCTATTTAATCTTTGAATATTTTTATTCCCTTATAAATATGGTCTAATAAGAAATTGAGTGTTTCTCATTTTAGGATATTTGCTAGTCCTGCTTCCATCTTTATTCTTGAATCAAAAAGAAAAAACTTGATCTTGCCTTATATCCTTGCACCTTCCTAGGTTATGGAGGAAAAACTAAAAGCTTGAGAGTATGTGATCCATATAAATGAAAAATAATTGAGAATAGGAATATCTAAATCCTTGAGAAATATTTTTGTGAGCCTTCTGTAAAACACCCTCCAATTGATTCTTTTGATGAACTTGACTCTTATGTTACTCCTTATGAAGAAATACATGCATTAGAAGAAATTGATCTAATTTTTGACAACTTAGAGTCTAAAGGATAAATTCACCCACTTAGTGTTCCAACTAAAAGACCTAAATGGGCTAAATCCCTAATTTAATCATCTAATCTTAATAATCTTAGTAAACTAATTAGGAGTCAATGCACCTATCATGCTTTGATGACTTTGTATGAATGTGAATCTCAAATTTTTGAGGAAGTTAATCAAGGCAATAGATATAAATTTTTATGCAAGCGGAACCTAAATACCTAATTAAAAACTAGAATGGGATATTGTCTTGCTTCTTCCTCAGAGGCATAATATTTATTCTAGGTGGCTTTAAAAAATCAAATACAATTTAATTGGTAAAATTGACAAATTCAAAATTAGATTATTTGCTTATGGTTTTACTCAAAAACCTAAGATTGACTATGTTTAAACCATTAATCCTATTGTAAAAATGAGTACTGTTATATTTATTATTTCCTTTAAAACTCAAAATGTTTGTATCATACACCAAATAGATGTCAAAAATGTCTTTCCAAATGGCGACCTAGAAGAATAAATCTACATGTCTTAACCTAAATATTTCACTGAACATAACAAAGAATAGTATGATTGTAATTTAAAAAAATATTTATGGTTTAAAATAAGCTCCTCAAGCTTGATATTCTAAAATCATTAGTTATTTCAAAGAATGTAGTTTATCTAACCATTATTATAATAATGATCTCTTTGTTAAAGTGAAAAATAGTCATTTTCAATTGTATTATATGTTGATGATATTATTATTAATGGTGATCATATTAGTTTAATTATTAAATATAAAAATAAACCAAGTCAATATTTTGAAATAACAGAGCTAGGCATTCTTCATCACTTTCTAGGAATGGTTGCATTTCAAGATAAAAATCTAAAAATTATATATAAATCTCGGTATGCACATAACCTATTTGTTAAGTTTAATATGCTTGACTATAAACCTATATTTAATCCTATTTCAGTTGGTGTAAATCTTGATCCAAATTATGCTTGTGATAAAACTAACTCCACTCTTTATAGATAAATAGTTGGTAGTTTCATTCATATAACTATTACTAGGCTAGAAGTCTCATTTATTTTATAGGTGTTGCTTTTAAATTCATGCAAGATCCATACTTGGATCATTGAAAATTAGAAAAATGGATACTTTAGTATATCAAAGGAACTATAAATTTTGGTTTATATTATTCTTCCATTGATAATGATATTTTATTTATCTATTATGATGTTGACTATATTAGTGATATAATATATTTTTAAATATACTACTAGATATATGTTTAAGTTTGGTACAAGTGCTATCACTTGGAACAACAAAAAAACCTTCTGTTTCTATATTTTCTATAGAAACATAGTATATAAGTGTTATGCAAGATGCTAAAGAAACCATGTGGCTATGAAGGTTGTTAGAATAATTACATTTAGATGTTTCTCAAAGTATCACCCTTCTTTGTGATAATCAATGTTGAATAACTCTAGTAAAACATCTAATGTAATACCAAATAACTAAGCATAATTAATTTTATATGGATTTTATTTGAGATAAAGTCCTCAATGGTGCTATTGATCTCTAGTTTTATCTTATGGATGAAAAAGTGGAAGATATATTCAAAGAACTAGTTGATGCACCCAAGTTTTTAAGTTTCATACAATGTCTTGCTTCCTAGAATTTCTATTGAGGGGGAGTGTGCATGACAATCTTGCTTCTTAATGACCATGTGTTTCTTTCTTTTTCTTCTTCTTCTTCTTCTCTATATTTCTTAATTTTTAAAAACATTTTAATAAGTCACTTTATGTGATTTTGCTAAAATTCACCATATGTGATTTTAAAGTGTACCCATTAAAATCATATGTTTTATTGGAGGTCATTATGTTATTAAATGATCTAAAATACTTGATTGATTATTCATGATAAAATATGAGATGTAGTCTCATGATCTTACTAGCCTAAGATTACTCTAAGTAGTTTATGGATTATAATTCATTTTATTTTAAAAGGTGATATCATCATGATTAAGGTTTTTAAATCCTTCAGATGTTACATGCACCCTAAACTCATTGTAGATGGTTTATGGAGTATAATTCATTTTGTATAAAGGTGGATATGGCATGTATCCCCACTTAACATTATGAGGGAGTGTTAGAACAATTAATGTTATTTGGTGTATGACATGTCATTGATATATTAATAATAAATTACAAAGGTAAATTAATAATAATATAATTTATTATTTAAACATTACATGAGTTAATACTTTCATAAATATATAATAAAATATATAGTTATAAAATTTACCATTTTGAATTAGCTTGGATGTTGAACCGATTAAATATAATGATTCACTCCACTTATAATTGATTTTACATGGTAAAATCATATTAATTCCAAAACATACAAGCTTTCAAGAATTTAAATACTGGTAATATTCAAATATTGATTTTGTGAAGAAGATTATCTAAGAATAAGATTTATTGTATTAGGTGAACTTGTTTCTCAATAATGAATAATCATTGTTAGTTTTTAACCCCATGTGAGGTTTTCTCACACAAACACTTTGTGTGTATTTTTGTAATTTTCCACCATTCTTCATATCTATATCTAATTATTTGTGTATATGTAAAATTTAATAATAGATGCATCACATAAGTCACTCATCAAAAAATAAAGAGTTCGTTGTAATAATTTTATGAATAAAGATGTAATCATGCATAGTCATGTCAACATGTGAATAATATGGCATCATAGTAATGTATATGACATCAAGACATGAATGTAACACTTGTAATTCATGTAATATAAGTTTCATGTTAAGATAGATAAATTAATTAGACACACAGTAGTAACCATCACTAGTATAATAATTAAATAAGACTATGTAGTAAAGAGGTGCATGATATAAATCATGGTACCACATATAAAGGGAAGGTGTGTGATATGGATCATGGCATACACAAACCTATAAATCTCATAAAGCTCAACAAAATCAACAATATCAAAAAAAAATCTTAGATTAATCCACTCATAAGCATGAAATGTCACACATAAGGCCCAAAGCCATAATCAAGGGACATAAATATGTCAAATGCATAGAGCCAAGGGTCAAAATAAAGGGAAATAATTATGTCAAAAATAAGGCCAATGAGATGTACTCAATAGATAATAAATCACTCTCCTATCATGAAAGAGTAATAACATCAATGAATCATAAAACAAGTGAAAATTAGTCTATATTATCTATGTATATCAATGTCACATCATAAAAAAGTATCCAATCCATGGATCACTATGTAAAATATGATTATATATAAATATGTGTAATAAATGTAAGTATATCAACATGGTAAAATGTCATATAAATATATAACCTTAGATAACATGATTAGTGGTATATGATTCCCCTAGCATTAGCATGGCCACTAGGTGTAGGAAAGTCCAACATATGTGTATCTATGTATGATCTATATGTCTCGTATAACACTCATATACTATGAAATGCATGTGTTTTTGAAAATAATATTCCATATACTAAACATGTGATAAGTAACATATCTAAATAGTGTAACTAGTCATCAAGTCATGCTTAGGTCTTGATTTTTATTTTTTGAATGCTTTTGAATTTATCTTTAATTTTGAAAAGTGTTAACCAATGATCCCATCAATGGGATAGTTATGGTTATTTCTTGTATCATTCAGTGTGTGGGTCCCCTTTTATGAATTAAAATTATTAGATGTAGGTGTATCAAAATCTAAAAAAGAATAAGGTGCTATAATGGAATTGTCATTATCATGCATAGGCTCACATGTATAATGATTAAATATATAAGGCAAAGGATTTATGGTGTCCGCTATATAATATAATGTATCAGTGCATGTGTTCACTATGGAACATGATAAAATTTATATGGTACTAGGTTAGTATGATTTATAGTTGATAATGGTATTTGTGAGTCTTGAATGAATCTATGATGTGATAATGATTTTCATACTTGATGCCTAGGAGAGTCACCTAGTCTTATATAAACTAGGTGTATAGATAAATCCTATATAGTTTAGATAATTGAATTTATATAATGTTATTGAATAAGTATAAAAACCAACTATGGTGGTCATGGGGGTGGTGGAGGATGTACAAATAGTCTAAGAGGGTAATCCTATTAGATTCCTAAAACTATAACTACCTTATTGCAATGCATATATTTGATGCATCAATGAAATATATATGGTATTGCACAAATATTATATATCCATAATCATATTAAAAACATGCCAACTAACCTTGTGATCAATGATATTAGACATAGTGTAATAACTATAGGAGATCCAACTTCAATAGATAAAATAATACATCCAAGAGTGTCTTGTGCACTTCTATCGAATCCGTTAACCATTTGGGTAGTATTTTGTAAATATTGTGTGTATCCAAGTGTGTTGAGAAGTGTCATTATCCACATGTTATCACTTGAATCATTATCAAATGTGATATTATATATGGGTTGCTTATCAACAAAAGATCATATGAATAGTGAATGAAGATCTAAATCATTGTTGAAAATTTCACTGTTATAAAATGTAATCACAGGGCATTATGGTGATGTGCATGTAAGTGTACTAATAATCCTATCTATTGGGTGATCATATGTCATAGGTTGAGTATGAAGTATATATGCATAATGTAATTTAGAAGTATCCTTAGTCTCTATTGCCTCATGCTTTGGAAATGGATCATTGAATATTTTCAATTTGTAATTTTTATTTTATTATGGTCTATTTTATGTCGTAACTTGAAAAATATATTTGTAGAATTCTAGGAGATTGATGGTAATTTAAATATGCATTACTATCATAATTATTAGGTGTATGCCTAATTGAATCAAAATATTGTGGCTTAGAAAGAGAGATGAGTTGCACTCATCTAAATTATATAACTATACATGAGGAGGTGATGGTAAACATGAAAATTATCTCTTCTATGGAGTGGATAATTGAAGCCAATTTGGAGGACATGATAATGCATTAACTATTTATTTTACTCATTCTTGTTATCATTTGATTTAACTTTGTATCTTGTACTACTATAAAAATCAGGGGTATAATTAGCTAGATCATTAGGTGTATTGTTGAGCTTGTTCAAATCTATGAGTTTGACTTCTCAATCTCTCACTATATGACATAACTCATTGAAACTTTTGATTTTATTGAATAATATGGACTCATGGAGGGGTGAAAGATTTTTTTCTTGAATATGTCATGTAACTCATTATCTACCATATGATTGGTCATCTTAGCTAACATGGTCTCATACCATAGTACATAATCATTGATTGGATCATTAGACCCTTTCTTGAGTTTGGAAATTTGTGCATAAGTATCATCAATATTGATAGAGAAGTGTTTTATAAATTAATCTAAAAAAGGGTTGAATGCTCTAGTTAATTGGTTAGGAAGGTCATAAAACCATTACAAAGAAAAGTATTTAAGACTTATTGGGAGTAACTTGCTCAATAATTTGTCATTGGATGCATAATTAAATCATGTTACATGGAAGGTATGAAGGTGTTGTATAATAACACCTTTACCATTGTATATTAGAATCTTAGGAGTTATAAATCTTATAAGTAATGGATAAGCTAATATCCCATGGGATAAAAAGTTATGAATAAAAGCATAATAATATGTTTAATGACTATCTCTAAATACACCTTGCTCTAATTTTAACACCTTAGCCTATAGATATAAAATTAGTTTGATTGAGTGAAAACATAGTAGGTGAGGTTGATTATGTAATATGTGTAGCCAACATAGGATGGGAATAGGTTAGTTATGTAGGAATAAGCATGAAAAAATATGGGAAGCCTGTAGTTTACTCTGCACATTAGGTGGACATCTTATCACTTACTAAAGGTGTAGATATAGGAATAGTACTGAATAGTATTAATGTAAACAACTATGGTTGGATTGGTAGCTTTAAAGGGTTGGTTGAGATTGTAAAAAGTGTCATATTTTTCCCCATATTTTCTAGTTTGAGTCAAATTTTTATATTCATCTCTCACTATATATAACATTGCATCAAATGTTTGTGGATTTATTTCTATATACTTGGTTGATTCTCTTTCACCAACCTCATTGAATATATTCACAATAGTTGTTTATTTTTCATGAGTATTTTTAGATTAAAGATTCATGATAACTCCATCAAGGGGATGTCTAGTTGTAATAGGGAGTGATGTAGATTGGATGTCTCAAAAATATGGATTAAGCAAGTCTAAAAAATGCTAATTATTGATTTTAGCCTTATTAGTGTATAAATATTTAATCCATTCGAGTACATAGTTGATCCAAATTTCACATATCAAATTATAGAAACATGAAATGATTGAAACCACAACTTGAGTTAAAAAATAGAAGACATATTCATTCATTATAGCCATATATATTTGGTAATGTGAGGGAAAATTAGAAATCATGTCCAAAATAAAACTCTAAGGTATAAATATGAAATTTTAAAAGGATGAAAACCTAAAAAAACCTTGGGTTTGGCATGGTTTAAGAAATATTTAGGCTCACCAATATGGTTTACCCTATTTTGGATTATACAACCCTAATTAAGATATAAACTAGAATGTGATTCAGATTGTAAAGTATAAGAATTAAACATAAATATGAATGTAAAGTATTAAAATTGATTTGATAATGTTATATGATAAATATATAATATTATAAAGATATTAAGACACTTATATTATCTTATTTACTGACTAACTATGATTAACTTCTAGCATTGGAAAGGGGATGGAATCAAGCCTATGAGTTATTCAAATCTAGAACTGACTATTTGTGCATATAGGGTCATTAAAATTAGGTTGGGGTGAAACCATCAAAAAAATTGACTATAGGTTGATGCTACTATCATAGGATATTTTGAGGCTCTATGATATACTTGTAATAGTTTTTTATGTGTAATATTGACACTTGATTGTGTATATAACTCCATAAAGTAGTCGCCTTCTCTTAAAAATCATACATCTACTTGTGAAGGGATGAAAACATATATAAACTTAGGAAGTGTAATGGGTTGAGTTGACCCCAATCAGCCCCAATTGATGATTAATAATTGCATATATATCCAATACTCTAAAGAGGGAAGTCAAAACACATATAGTTCTTCCCCTAAGTTTGAATGTGCATTTGTGCCTATTTCCTTTATGAATGCACATAGTGATATGATTTTAGACACTTGACAATTCACTCTTGAATTGGCTTATTATGCTTTAGACTTGGATTATGAATGCTTAGATTTTCTAATTTTTAAATTGGGAATAATAAGGAAGTCTTGATAAGTGTATAATAGTATATAAATGATTGATATATGAATGACATATAAGTGCTAGATTACTGCTAGATAGATAATAATAATCTTAAACTTTATTTATATTTATAAGTGAAACTTTGGGTAATTTATCATGTTATTGACACATCATAAAAATGGGCTAACCCATAAATATTTATTGTATTTGAAATATATTTATTTCTAGGTGAGGGAAAATTAACGTCACCCTCAAAAAAGTTATGTTGATAAAATTATTTGAGTTTGATGTTTATGTCCAAGATATAAGAATGCAAATATGATGATCTATAAATGGTCAAGTAAGATATTTATCTAGTTGAAAAAAAATGAGAGGTTCTTGTAGGTGAATAATATTCAAACACAAAGATTGGACTCATAATGAAGCATGTAGATGTGAAATAAGGTGAATAAGAGTTATTTTGAGACACACAAGTCATGTAGGATAAATGTAAGTCAAGATTGACATTTTAAAGTGTCTAATACTCAATTTTAGTGTCTACATCATTTATATGTACTATATTGTTGTTTCATTTATTAATTATACATTATTACCATATATTTTACATTTATTGGGATGCTTAATTAAGTGTAATTTATTGAATGTATTATATTTGGGTGAATTTGAATTGTCTTACACTACCCAGGGTTCTATATATTCATTATATTGCCTCATATTATGTCCAATATCAAAAAAATCATATTAGATAAGGATAAATTTATATTGCATACTACTAGATATGATTGTCTGCCTTGTTTTATGTTTATATTGTACTTGGACATACTAGTTTTCCTCTTGATAACTTTATAACATCTTTCTTTGATTAAGCTTACTTTGTCTAATGTAGATTCATTTTTCCTATCCCTTTTATAAAATACATTTGAGGAGGCTTATAGTTTATATAAGTAGATACACTCTTGTATTGTCTAAGGTTCATTATTTATTGATAAACATACCTTTATATCCAGATAACTATGCATACCATATTTATATATTATTATAAATAAGAACCTCTTTAGTGGTTATCATCAAAACATGGTTTGTCTATTTTGAGTTAATATCCATAATAGATATAGGTTGCTTCCTATCATAACCTATTTATATATAAATAAATTAGAGGGTGGGTGAAGGTACTCTTGATATGATATTGTTCTAGAATCCATTGTATTCATTATGTTTGGCCCTCCTCCACATGTGATGTTAATTGATACATTGGTAGTCATTCTACCTTGAAATATATATGTTTATTTCTTTAATAGTTTACAATTATATACTTGTAATCATAGGTGATAGTCTTGAGGTTAATTTTTCTCAAATCTTGGAGCCTATACTAGGTCCACATATCATGGACCTATCCACTTTTATAATATGGTATAAAAGTATTTATAGGCTTCATTTATTTTCATGAATGATTCTTAACTCTATAAATCATCTCCTATTTAATTTCATGTGTTTTATATCAATGTTGCATCAAAAGGACCATTTTGGTTTTACCACTTTTAGAGCTCCCTTGAAAGTTTTTGGCCAGTCCATTAGATTTGGAAGGTCTAAAAAAGTCAGTTTTGAATTTAATTTTATCATAAATAAATCTATGATGATCAATTAATGTAGGTCTAAATTTTAAATTTGACATGCAAATTTTTTGGAGACATTTCCACTTCATGTAGTTTCTTCTACTTAAGAAAATAAAAAAACCAAAAAGGTCATTTTTTATAGTCTATTTGTAATTTTATTGTAGGTTGGATTTGGTGTTATTAGACCCCTAAAAAATACCTAGATAGCTTCTCATACTCACAACCCAATGTCCCATAGAAGTTATAGGTTGCTTACCACTAGTTGTGAATTTGTTTGATTTCAACACTCAGGTAGCACGTTATGTAGACTCCTTAGGAAAATTTTATTGGATTTCATTGATATACTTATTTTTTACATTTACCTGATTATATGAATATTTTGTCACTAATTATGGATGCCACCTTGAAATTCTTGAAAATTTTATAAATAATTATAGATGCCACTTGGACAATTTTGTGCAAATTAGTACCTAAAAATTTAGATTCACCTAGGAGTTATCTACAAGATAGAAATTGATAGCTATATTTGAACAACCCTACTTTGAAGCGGGTGGTTTTTAACCATTTTATTATCCCTATTTTGAATCTAGCATTTAATAACCATTTTATTAGCTTTGTTTTGACAACCATTTTAGTAGCCTTGTTTTTTAGCTAGTGGCCATAACCATTTTAACTACCCTATTTTGAAGATCGATCACCAAAAATTTAATATAAACTCAAAATTATGTTTAAAGCTATCCATTTTTAAAGCTACTTACTACTAACTATCTTCAAACAAACTAAACTTTGTTCAAATCTAGTGTCCTTTAACTCTAAATTTTGTAACATTGTATGTGCAATCTATTGACTAATAACTATACATATTCATAGAGATCATAATGGAAATTTAAAAAAAAACATGAGGAAATTGTTTTCCAAAAAATATCAAATTGTTTTCTTATTTTAGATAATAACATAGTGTTATAGTCAAATTCCTGGTTTTATGTCAACTAAAAAAAATCAAACTATTATCTCTGCACTCTTTGTAAAGCTCAACTAATATTGTTTTTGATACCACACATGTACACATGGAATGTATATTTATTGGGACACTTAATAGAAATCATTGTACTTGAGAAATTTAGTTTATTATTAACAAATTGGTATTTATTTATTTGACATCATTGAGGCTAGAATTCCTTCTCCTCATGCCTTAATCATCTAGGATATATTTCTTACATGCTTTAATGTTTATTTTTGACATATTACAATTTTACATCTACTCGAAACCCATGTATTTTAATAGGATGAAATGACATCCATAAGGACCTTAGTATTATTTCATTTTCATCAACATCTAGACAATGAAGTTTATAACACAATAATTTTACACACCCATTGCGATACACATGAATATATTTTTTTTTATGAAATATAGTTTGAGAAACATCATCTTCAACTTGATAATTATCATGATTGTGAATTTTGATAATTTTTTACTTATTTATACATATCATGGATGATATTCATATATACTTTGAACTATTCTAACCAAAAATAAAAACTTGGATGTAAAAATAAAATTAAGAGGTAAATTTACTCTTAAACTTGGAAATTTATATATTTATAATGTTTCAATGGAATGAAAATTTATTCATTCAAATTGGTTTACCTTATTTTTATTAATTATCTAAACAAACATATAAATTTTATATTCATTATATTTTATAATATATGGAAATAATAAACAAAACTGAATGCTACAGTAGAGTATGATTGAATAATTATAATTTATTATTTATGGAAAACACTAAGAGGATTTAGATACTTAGCTTATTTTTGGTATGTTAAGAATTGAGACTAGGTACATGTGACTAAAATAATTATAAATGGATCAAGAGCAGCTCATATCATGAAAAATGGATGTTTAATTCTATCTAGATAAGTCTAACAACTTATGGATGCTTGCATCAAATGAAAGATTTTGCCTATACTAGATCCATCCATGTAGTTTTTTACTCACTATTTTAATATAGGTATTTTCGCCTTATTGTAAACCATCTCTTTATGTGATATAAGTCACTCGTGTTTTTAAAATAATTTTTTTGTCTACTTATCTTCAAAACCCTAGATCCAATTTTGACACTATGTTAGCCTATAAAATATGGGAAGAGTGATGGGTTGAACTAACCTCAATCACTCTTAAATGAGTGAATGATTTTTGCCTACATATCCAATATTCCAAGGAGGTAAATCAAACAACATGTAGTTCTTTCCCTTAAGTAAATGTATATAATCATGATCCACTAGTATGAATAGATCATATGATATAACTTTATATAATTGATAATAGACAAATAAACTTGGATTAGGTGTTTTAGACTTGGATAGGGCCTCCTCCTTATGACCAGTTTATTATTTTGGAAGTTTAGGGTAGTCCATCTTAATGTGCAAGTGCTAAAATAGGCTTGATAAATGCATGTTTGATGTGTTAGATAGGGAGTAGGATTAGTTGTGTATTAAAATATGAATCTTTGGGTAAATTATCACACCATCTACATGTGAAACATATGGTTTGATCCATATAAATGATTTTGACTTGGTAAATTACTATTTCTTGGCACAAGTTTGATAAAGGTGGGCTATAAAAATCAAAAGGCATGTAAATATGGTTGGAAGTGTCTGGAAAATTGGAAAAATGATTTTATGATCAAGAGATAGTCTAAATATGATAATGAAATTGTGTAACATAGATTAAATAATTCTTGTAGGTGACTGATAAAAAATTAGTAAGGTCAAGCCTATAAAAGACAACTAGAGAAGGATGTGTAAGAGCCATATGTGTACACACAAGTCATGTGAGGTATATATAGGTTAATATTGACATTTAAAAGTGTCAAATTCCATATTTTAGTGTCTATAAATTCCCCCATTTTATTCTAGTATTGAAATTATAACAATGATAGATAAAAACTATAAAGAGATGTACCTTAGTGTGTAAACACACTTTGTTTTTGGGATAAATCTTTAAGTGTGCAGCTTGTTCCATGTAAAACCATAATCAAATATGCAAATTTTTTTGTCCACATATGAAATAAAGTCTAAAATAAAATTATATAAATGAAACTTTTGAAATTTGGAAAGCAATGAAGGAATACACTTATAAGTGAGTAAACTATTCTTCCTTCTTAAACTTTGGAATTGTACTTCATTCTAAAGTAATGGAGATTGGAGGTGATCATTCCCTAATAGAGAATGTCCTAAGATGATTATGTCCTAATGCAAGTGACATTGTTAAAATAATGGATCGAGAAGATAAATTCCCCAAACCTCATGATAAAGAATAATTCTAGGTCATTGAGTGATATAGAATGTCAATCACGCCAATCATTTAATTAATTTTTGAACCTAAATATTGGAGGGTATAAACCATATTAGACTCATGTTAACTAATTATTTAACCCTAATATCAGAGGGTGGAACCCATATTGGGTTCATGTTAATTGATTAGTGTACCACAATATTGGAGGGTGGAACCCATATTGGGCTCATATAAATAAAATCAACTATTGCATACAAACTTATATATTCAAAATATGAGTAATAATTGAGTACTGCCTAAGTAAGTCTAAGTAATATGATATATGAAATATGAGAAACATTCCTCACATATGCCCAAAATATGATAATATATGTAATATTTGAATCAATATGTACCAATTTGTGATAAACTATAAGTCATTCTAAACCAATATGTACCAAAATTTGTGTCATTTTGAACCAATTTGAACCAAAATTTGAGTTACTCTAAACTAATATATGCAAAACTTAAATCATTTTGAACCAATATATGCCTAATATAGGTAAATATATGCTAAATATTTGAATTATCTATGAATTGAGGCTTGAATCTCTATGATAAGATCACTAATATGTTACCCATTTGAGGTAAGGAATGTAGTCTATGATAATACTCAACCCCAAAGAAAAGAGTTAACTACATTATGTTATATAGAAATATGTAAGCATTTAAAAGAAATGTGCTAACATGTGGAGAATGAGTCATCATAGTATGAATAGAGTGTCAAAGCATATTTGAAATATGAATCCTAAGGTAGACAAGTGTCATGTAAAGATAGGTATAGAAATTAGGTACATAGTAGTATTCAAAAAAAATATAAGAAATGAATATTAAACTATGCATAAAAGGTGCATGGTATATATCATGACACCACACATAATTAAAAATGTGCATGATATGGAACATGATACCACAAAATCAACAGAAAATGTTAAATGTATTCACTCATAAGCACACAATATCATTGCCATGACATAGAAAATAAAATAACACTTAATGTTACACAAGGAAAGATACACACTCAATGGAAAATAAGATTTGACACAACAAAGGAAAGAGCCACACATAATGAACAATCAAATGTCACACAACAAAGACATGTTCCGTATAAATTACATTACATATAATGATATACTCAATCAAACAAGAGGTCAAGAATGAAAGAAAGAGGCATATAATGACGCCATCAAACAAGAAAAATAATATGAGATGGTAAGGGAAATAAATAAAAATGATTCACACAATGATACATTCAATCAGGCTAAAAATTCACGTACTAAGGCAAGAGCCACACAAATCACAAACAATGATTAGCTTAGATGAAAATGAAATATTAATAATGAAACATAGAACAAGTTAAACTGTAAGAGATAAATTTCCATATTCCATAAATTAAAATGAATATTTCTGGTTAAAACTTAAGTTTTTTAAATCATTGTTTTATATAATTCTCCATAAACCATCATCAAGATGAGAGAATAGTAAGACTAGATTGTAAATTCAGGTTTTTTATTTAAAGGTGTTAGCTATAAATTGTTGTGATGCTAGGTAGTTGAAAAAGTAAAATATTAAATGAGGTAATTTCATTAACTATTTGTTATTAAAATAAGCAAATTAAATACTATATTATTTTTATTTACTATTGTTCAAAAACAAAAAGCTACTTCTCCTAATAAAAATTGTAACAAAAATTAAATTAAAAAAATAGAAAAATAATTAATTATTTTTACACATATTTATTAATTATGATTGTAAACTGGGTTTTTATTTAAAGGTGTTAGCTATAAATTGTTGTGATGCTAGGTAGTTGAAAAAGTAAAATATTAAATGAGGTAATTTCATAATCTATTTTTTATTAAAATAAGGAAATTAAATAGTATATTATTTTTATTTACTATTGTTCAAAAACAAAAAGCTACTTCTGATAAAAAATGTAACAAAAATTAAATAAAAAAATTAGAAAAATAATTAATTATTTTTACACATATTTATTATTTATCTAAATAGGAGATTAAAATATTTAGTGTATTATATATTAATAATATAAAACATCTAAGTTAAATGCTGAAAATAAATTAGAATGTTATTTTTTTATTGAATAAAAAGAAAGGAAAGAACCAAGTAGAAAAATTATAACATTAAGAAAGACAATATAGCATGAAAAAATGGAAAGAAAACTAGAATGGGATTGACCTAAAATGCCCTAAGAACCAAGATGGTAAAAAAAACACTAGAAAAATAAAGAGACTACAAATAAAGTTGCTCAGATTTAAGGAAATGTTTTTAAAATAAATTAATGATTGCCACCCCTGCCCTCGAGATTAGTTTAAATCTAGATCATTGTCAATGTTCAATTTGCTATCATACTTGAAAATTATATTTCTTCTCTTAGACATCACTTTAAGTAGTGATTTTCAATGGTCAAAACCTTTGTATTATCCCTACAAATATGATGATGTTTTTTGAAGGAATGTTCCACCAAAATTGACTTAACCAATATTTTCTTTTTTATACTAATCTATGTCAAACAAGTATACACCATCAATATATGTCAATGCCACAACATATAGAAATAACATATCCATGAAATGTATCACTATAAATAATATAATAAAGAACAAGGTATATGTAAGCAATCAATGTAGCTCGACATGATAAATGGAAAGGTCATAGAAATATATGACCAGTAATAATGTAAATTGTGGACTGAGATGCCCCCAACTTTGGAATGGCTCACATCTGTACATCCATATATTATGTATATCTTATATGTCATACACCTCACTCATTCATACCATGAAATGCATATGCATATGGAAAACACAATATGTAATCTACAAGCATGTGTTAAATAACATAACTCAATGTAATAACTAGCAAAACATGTTATACTTAGGTCCCGATATTTTAATTTTTATAGTATTTTAATTTTGTTTTGAAATTTAAAATATTTAAAACACATGTATAGAATAAAATAAAACCAAGTGTCAAGGCTTGAAAATAAAATATCAAGATGTATTTTAACAATCCTTAGATTATCAAAGCACAATGTACATCATGTAATAACATGGAAATGTGGAGAAAGTGAAATCAATAATCATACCCTTAATATATATGTGACTCAAAACATGGTAGCTCAAAATAGTCTATGGGAGGTGGATATGGATGTAGAATAATCAAATTATATGATCATATAATATGTAGACATAAATGTATGTGATTGTGTAATATTAATGTAAGTAATGACATGTATAGATAGTCAATATGTAATAGCGAGCAAATACCATGCTGCAAATAATTTTTAATGGAATGAGAACCATATTAAGGATGCATCATCATAAGTTATATTTTATAGATATATGGATGAAGATAAAAAATTAGAAGGAAATATCCAAGTGAAAATAAATCCAGGGGCTAGAAGAAAGATCAATGTAAAACATATGTACACATGTATGCCAAGATACAATAATAGAGGGGATGAACAATAAATAAAACATCAAGAAGCTATATATAATAGGAAATGTTCCTACTATTTGAATATATCATCAAAGTGATGTTCATATATATGTTTTGTATCATACATGTCATAATCATCAAATGTATATCCATGCTCATC
The DNA here is from genome assembly GCA_037957365.1 of Torreya grandis. NCBI lineage: Eukaryota > Viridiplantae > Streptophyta > Pinopsida > Cupressales > Taxaceae > Torreya > Torreya grandis. The sequence continues at coordinate 2,966,505 of JARHVA010001791.1, forward strand.
CTCTAATTTAGATATATTATTCCAACCATCTTCCATATTTATAGTAGGATATATATATATATATATATATAACTAACCACATCATATTGTGGAATTGAATTATTATATTTATTTTTCTCTTCCTCATGTTCCTTATTATTGAAACAATGTACCTTTGTTTTAATTATAGAATAATTTTATATCAATGCATGAGCACTAGGTGAAGAAATGATTTCTGATTTATTTTCTTGCTCTAAAGATGCTCAATATCTTGAAATGGAGATAGTGTTAGCATTGAAGTCAAATGCAACATATTAACCTTCCTAATATATAATCCATTTTTATTAGGAATAACCTTCCTAATATATAATTATAATGAGCCAAATTATGGAATGTAACAAGACATGATTTGGGACCAACAATTGCATACCACTCAGTGGAACCTATGCAAAATTTGGATGAAGTATATTTATTATCATGTTTTTTTTATCATATTTAAGATATTATAGAAGTGTCATGGTACATATATTAATTTAATTAGCATAAGAAATCATTAAGTTTGTGTATTTTGTGCCATATATGTGAGATCTAAGAATAAAAGGCTATAAATATGAGGAATAATTTGTAATTTCCCCCTTAGTAATCATGTTTGTGACCTTAGACTTTTTAGGTAACTATTGATTTTAAACTTATTTTTTAGTCAAATATGATTTATTAGTTTACTTTTTTATAAGTGCATTTTTTTTTATTTATCTTGTGCTTCTTTTTGCAACTTGTCTTTTTATATTTTTCTTTTTGTTACTTTTTCTAAGGCAACATTTGTAGATATAACCTTTCTTGTTATAAGTTTTCTCAAAATAAATTCTCAGTTTCCATTTTTTATTTATGTAACTTTTCCTTTTCTAATTGTTCCTTATGTAACTTTTCATTTTACAATTGTTTCTAATGTGAATTTTCCATTTCTAATTATTCATTAGAAGATGTAAGCATAGTTTCAGTAAATTGCTCAATTATATAAGTTGTGCTTGAATTCGAATATGCTTTATTAGAAGTATCTAATATAGGATCACCTCTATTAATAATATTTTTAATGTTTTTATTCAAAGCCCAAAAATTATTGTTATGATGTTCATGCATTATATGGTAATCCAAATAGTATTGATATTTCCTTTGAGGATACATAGGAAGAAATATGATCAAGTTTTTTCAAATCATATACCATATCATTTCACTTGGTTTCTTATTAACTTCATGCAAATTATTTGAAGCATTATTTGTAGAGGTATTTTGTTTTTCAACCCATAATTGAGATGTAATATTTTGAGGCACAAAGTTATTGAATGGAGAGGCAAAAATGTAATCGACACTATCATACTCATGATTATTAAAACATGCAATCTGATTTTCAAGTCATGTAACCTTAATACACATGATTTTATAACACCTCTATGGACCCCCTCATAATAATTATTTGATCTAGTAGCCATATTAGGAAAATTACTGCTTAGAGGTTCAAAACAATAGCTCTATAAACACAAACATTAGGCTTCTTTGATTTAGTATGCATATAGACTTAAAGTGATAACATGAGCCTATTGTTAGGGATGGAAGTTATCAAAAATTTAAGGAGGTATGAAATAAATCACATATGGAGGTATTTGGGATTCAAAATTCATATAATATGTATTACTTAGGATATTTAATAATTCCTCATCATTAATTTTAGCTTTAGTTTTATTGTACACAGGTTTTACCCATTTCATTACATGGTTATGAAATATATTGTATTTTTCACACTAGTAACATGTTATTATAAGAATAATTATCTGAATTAAAAAATAAACATTATAAATATCCATTACTACCATAATATGATGTGTGTTATTTCTTGTAAAACACAACTTATTTCCTCTAGAATCATGGAACCCTTTTTTTCCTTTTACTTCACTCCTGCTTGAGCTTGTGGTTTAGTTGGTATTTGGACTCTCAAGTTGCCTTTGTGAGGAATCTTAATTTGAATGCTAAACTGAGTCTTGAATCCTCATCTATTGGAAAAATAATGTTTGTGTGAGAAAACTTCAAATAATACACTTAGTGTGAAAGTGGAGTTTTGACCTCCTAGTTTACATATGAAAATTTATCTTGCTTAGCTCTCTCCAGCCACTCTAGGATGAATTTTGGTTTATGTGCCAAATCCAAATCTAGTACCACTCCCTTATAATGACCAAGTTATTATGATAAAGTTTCATATTGGTAATTAGTCTAGAAATGAGTTTTTGATGTACTTATTGCACTTGGAAATTTATCCAAAAACTTGCTTTTTATTAAGTCTATTATAGGTTTTGTTTTTGAAAATATTAGTCTATAGATCTAATTAGGATTTCAACTCTTGATTAGGTCTTCATGATAAAATTTTATGTGGTCTACTCCTAATAAATTTTTAGTTTTTAGTTTGGTCTAGCTTAGATTTTACAGTCTCATAGACCTAATCAAACTTTTATCCCTGATTAAGTCTTAAGGGGTTATTTTATGTATTTTTAATTCTAATCAGGTCTTTGAACCTCAATTAGTTCTAGAGGTCATCACTTTTATGTCTCCTAATATTAGGTGGGAATTTATGTTGGAGAGTTGCTAATGATGTCATGGTGATGTCATGAAGGTGTCCTGGTGAGTGGATAGAGTGACTTAATAGTTTAAGTGACAATGATAAAGTGTGTAATGTGCTTGTCCTAGTATGCTTGAAGGAGGCTTTGTTGATATTGAATTTTGGCATGGTTAGAGATGCTCAAGGATAAGTATGGTGATTTGAGAATGTTTAAGGGGTCCTATCAAAATTCAATAATGATTTGAGTACTTGTGTGCATGAGTGGATTCTATTTGGTTAATCATTATATTCATCTAGACATTTTGGGTCTAGTGGTAGAAAATCTGAGCAGGTAGCTTGATGACATCACCATTAACACATGTGGATGATTCAAGGGGAGTTGGTCATATGGTTTTATCACATTATTCCCTAGTTACCATGCACTAACTTTTATGTCCTAAGATGAAGTGCAACATAAGATATACAAGTGTAAAGCTGGGCTCCCAGGTAGTTTGATAGTGTTTTCCCATAGCCAAACTTGCAATGTGGCAAAAAGAGCTGAGTAAGCATATTGATGTTGTCATTTTTCACATGTGTGAAAATTTTAAAATAAGATGATCATAAGGGTTTGTTTAGTCTTGTGCCTAGTTAATTTGTGCTAACTTTTAGGTCAGGCAATGAAGCACATCAAAAGTTATGCATGTGCAAAGTTGGCCTTCCAAGTAATTCTTGACATAGTTAGCTCTGTGAATAGATAAATCTAAGGAAAATTTTTAATGTTGTTATATATCACATGTGTGAGGGTTCTATGATAACATTTTTATATGGTTGGATTCTCCTATGTGAGGAGATCATATGGTCCAAAATTTAGATCATGCATCTATACATAAAAAAAGTTGTTGTGGTCCAAAGTTGGCCTTCTAGGTAGATAAGCAATGGTCCCCATACTTTGTCATTTTTGAATGATATTAAATTTTAGGACTAGATGGAGATCCATTTTTTTGTGGGAGTTCATACATCTATATATATGGTTCATAGTAAGTCAAATGCATCAAAGTGGTCATTGGTTAACAAAGTTAACGATCGAGCTTCTTCTAAGATCCAATGGCTCATAGACATTCATACTAATAAAAATAAATAGTGCATATTAAATTAAAGAGGTCAAAGTGACAATTTTATATCATTTGTAAAGCAAGGAAAATCTTGAAGATATTGATGGCGCATGTGTGATCAAGATTATAAGATTGCTTGAGATGATACCAAGTGTTCAAAGTTTAATGTTTATATAGTGGTGTTCTTTGAGTCAAAGTTAGAACAAGATCAATGGTGTGTGATTAATCTAAGTAGAGAGGACATGAGATGATAATTTAGTGTTTTATGTCTAACTATGACCATTTGAATTCAAATATTTGAATTTAACAAAGGAAAGACCAGTGTTTAGTTTTAAGCCATATCTTTTGATCTATGTAGAATCTAACCATGGTGTAAAAAGTGAATTTGTAGAGGATTCCAAGGAAAATATAGAAATATGAATTTTAAGGTCTAATTATTAGTAAAATAAAATTTATGAAAGTTTAAAGTTGACTATGTGTTTGAATGTGTTCTACAAGTGACCTGAGAAGGATAATTATGCTTGTATTGATGTTATTTTGATATCTCATGATGATTTAGCTATTAGGGAGTGTTTTAGAATCCACGAGGATGATATATATGCATTATTAAAGTTTGAATAATCATATATAGTATGAAAAAAGGATTAAAATTTGATTATGTATTCATTCATGATGATTGTGTGTACATAATGTTGTTTGAGCAAATTGTACTTAAGCAAAAGGGTACTATGATGTTTTTTGGAACTTAAAGAGGACCGATAGATCATGTGGAATGGGTAAATATAATTTAAATAGTTCTTGTGTTCCTAATGTTATTGTAGAAGTGTCAAATAGGTGAATGGGTCTTCATATGACATAAAAGGTGACTTAGGTTTATTTGAAAGAGTATTGTGCTTAAGTGTGACCCATGCTAGATGCCTTAAGGGTGAAGGCATGTTTTAATGGCTAGCAAGGAAATATTGTGGACATAATAATTCATGAATGATTTATATATAAGGAAATCAAAGATGATGATTTTTAGACTTGTTAGAAGACTTGTGTGTAAGGCTTTTGTGAGTGGTGTATTCATTATAGAGAAGAAGAAAACATTTGAAACAAAAGGTACAAGTTAGTAAGGAAAAAAAAAGAGTGAAGAGGATCAAACATGCTTATCTAATCAAGGTAATAAAGTTGATCACATAGGTCATTGGACCTAATAAGCCTAGAAGAGGCATAATGAGTGAGTATGCTCAAGAGCCTATTTGAGAGTGTGTATGGTGAGTGAAGGTAAGGTGAAGGCTATGTGTGCCCAGTGGATGGGTTGAATGGTAGATTAGGTTGATGATGGTGTGTATGACCTATAGGTCATATTTTTAATGTCATAATAGTGTTTTAATAGGTTTTTTTATTATGTATGAGTAGAGAAGAGTGGAGTGATCCAAAAGGTGGATTTGGATGCATTGTGAGTGTGAGAATTTTTTTCAAGGGTTATATAATTAGATATCCATTATAAGGTGTTGAATACATCAGTACTAAGGTGGAGGTGTTCAAATGAGGGTCTAAATGACTTGTTATTCCTTTAAGGAAATTTCTCCTTGTGAAATAGGTGTCTCACTAAAGGCCTTTGGTCAGGAGGATTTGATCAAGGTTTTATGGTATAAAGGAGTTAAATAGTCTATTTTTTGTAATTTATTATAGGACAATTAGTCCATGTGTTATAGGCTTGAGAGTGGGTTTTATTCCCCATGAGGGTTTTCCATAGGAACTTTGTGTTATGTGTTTGATATTGTGTATACATTGAATGAATGATACCTCTTGTTAATTTTGCTTGATCAAGTTGATATATGATAATTATTTAATAGTTTGGAAGGATTGGAATTGAAATTAAAATATATAGGCTCATTTGTTTACCCCCCCTCTCAGTGATTGTACCTCTAACAATTGGTATCAGAGTGGGTCCTTTGGAGGGAGGTTAATAATGTAGGAGCATCACTGCATCAATGTATATACTTGTCAATTTGTCATATATTGGGTCTTTGCCAAGTTTTTTTAGTCATGATAGGTCTATAGGATTCAATATAAGGTGTTATAACTTGATCAAAGTTTCATTTGAGTTATTTTGGCACTTTTATGCCAATTCCTCATTTGAACTTTTGAAATCTTGGTCAAGGTTTGTAAAGCAAAAGTCATGTTATTAGGAGATCCTTATAGCATGGTTTTTTTATATAATTTTTTAGTAATACCTTAGTTCATAAATTTCTCACATGATGAGTCACACTAGTGGTTAAGTTATAAGTTAGACAATTTTCCACATTCCCAATGTACAAGTGAGGAGGTTAAGGTAGTTAGGGTCAGTTTTTGCCATAAAATAATTTACATTGAATGTTGTAGGCTGAGTCATTTAACCTATGAGAGAATGGAGGGGTTGGAATAAATGAAATCATGTAAAATAACCCCAATAATAATGAATATATTATTAGTCTATTTGAAGAGGAAATTTTTGACAATCTTTGTATTCTGTATAAGCAACAATGTTGATTGAGTCAATGAAGTATGGGCATCATATTTAATTGTAGAGATGTTTTTCTATATTCTTAATTTTCAATATGATTTTGATGATGGTTACAAGTATTTTTTGAGTGAATTCAGATTTTGTTGTAGGTATGAGTTAGAAACTCTATCCTCTTTATTTATTGAAGTCTGAAAGTGTGTGTTTTGATTGTGGAAGATTTAATGATAACAAACTCTAATGATCCCTATTTTTATATGCAAATAGACATTAGTTTTTTTATGATAATTCAAGTGTTTATCTTATTTGTTTCAAAATTACTTTGAGAAAGATTGAAGTTATAGACTTGATTGCATGTAATGTTATACCCTGTGGACCAAGGATTGAGAATGAAAGAATAAATCTTGTGTGTGGGGAAAGATGAATAGAGAGGAATTTGGAAGTGTGTGTGGTTAGTAAATAATATCTTATATGTGTTTAAGTATTCTTTAACACAATCCACTATTCCTTGATAAATACTATTGAGAAGGTATTATGTAAACCCTGGCTTCATTTTCAGAAAAACTATGTCTTGATCATTGATATACAAGAATTTTGAAAGATAGTGTTTAAAGTGCATTAAATATGTGTTTATGAGTAATTTTATGTTCTTTAATCCCAAATATTTGATTTTTTTTATGAATTTTCATTCCACTTTGCAAACTAGGTTATGTAACTCTGTTTAGAATGTGGTTGTATAATCAGATAGAGCACATGGTGTTGTAAAAAATGCATTCCAGATGTGTTTTCAAGTGTAATAATTGATTACATAATGGGAGTGGATATGTATCAATATGTATCAGTTGTGAACATAGTTTGAAACTCTTTCTTGGAGGTTTAAATCTTAATATTTTTCCCATAGAACCTTGCAAATTATATGCTTAGAAGAAACAAGAAAGTAATTAAAGGATCGAATAATGATGCCACATTAAGAATATAACACTTTAGGAAGGTGCATTGGAGTTGTATATATCATAACAAGTGATAAAAATAATGTGAAATGGTGTGGAGAGTTTGAAAATAAATTATTATCCTTTTTGGCTAGTAATTGTCACTATATACCATGTGTTAAGGTTTCTAAGCCTAAATGCAAATCCCAGGAGTATCTACCATTGAAAAATCTTAAACTTTGGATATTTTTTGTATCCAGATGTCATATAAGAGATTTTTATGTTTTTAAAAGAGTACGGCCTTTGATGTATGGGTTAGATACCATTGTGTAAATGCTAGAGTAGAACAAACCTAACCTGAGAGCTTAAAAGGGTTCAAAAGGGGTCTAGAGAATGATTTAAAGTATAAAACTTTGTAGAAAGGGAGAATAGATTTTAAGGTATCTAATAACATATTTAGTTTCTTGAATTGATTATGTACTAATCTATACAATCTAGAAAATCTTAAAAAAAGGCTAGTAGCAAGAGACTCTATCAAGGAAAGAAGTAGGGAACGTTGTCAATATTGATTGAGAAAGATAAGAAGGGAATAAAGCCTTCATGTTGATCTAGAAATAGTTAGAATGTGGTGATATAGGTGTTAATAGATGCAAGGAGTTTTTAAATACATCTATAACTAATTGTGAATGAACATTCATTAAGGGATGAACATAATGAAAGGAGATCCTTGTGAGAAAAGTTCAGTAAAGAGACATGCATGAATAATATTTGATGGATTGAGTACATGAAACTACGTTAAGATCAAAGATAGTCAAAAGTAGATGACTTTAAATAAGACAAAAGAGGTTAGATATTCAAGAACAAGATTAGAGAGTAAAAAGACCTAGTCAGATAGAATAGAGCTAGGTGGATACAAAGCAGAGGTAAATGAGTTTGTTGAGTTTTTATTTTCATGCAATTAAGAATAATATATGAAGCCATTTGCATCACTTAATATATTGAAGGAGATCCTGAGTTGGTACAAAGATGGTTAAATAATTGAAGATAATCAACAGTGGAAGGTTGTGATAAAGGAACTTAAAGAGTAGATATGTACTTTGAAGAAAGATGCCAAAGAGGATGAAAATGTTATCAATGATCTCAAGTTTTAGCTAGCATATCCCAAGATAAGTTTGTATTCAAAATAAAATGACATCATGTTTGATAAATAAGCTTTCCATAATAGTAGATATGATGATAGCAAGGAAGAAGAAGTTGATCTAGAAGCTAAGCTCATGTGTGCTCTTGGTAAACTAAAGGAGTAGAAGAAGAGGAATCATAAAATGAGAAATATGATCAAAGGTATTGAAGCACAAGTTAGTTATTTTGAGGGAAGTTTGTTAGGCATGTATGAGAAAGAAGAAAAGAAGTATCAAGAACATATCATATTTATTGAAGTACAAGTATATAGATTGAAAGCCATGGCCAACAAGGCCAAAGAGGATGAAGAGAAGATCAATATTATCGAGGATTAGTTAAGGACTACAAATGCAAATCTGATAGAAAGAGAAGATGAGTACACTCTGATAAATATTGAGATGGAGTCATTGAAGAGTGAGCATGATCTTTTTATATTCAAGTTGGATAAGATAGAAAAGAAGCATGAGAAGCCTGAGTATGTCAAGTAAAATACAAGCTTTGAAAGCAATACAAGAAGGTTTGTTAGACAACCAAATGCTTCAAGGTATGCTAGTTTATTTCATCATCATTGTTATACATGTAATAAGTATGGTCATAGAGTTAAGGATTATAGTTACAAGTTAATCAAGTATGGATATTCATGGAGCTATGATAAAAGGAGTTTTTGGGCAAATATTGGTCATAGTTCAAATCTATCAAAAGGTATGAATGATGTTACTTGTTTTAGTTGTCATAAGATTGGTCATATTACAAGTTTCTACCCAAGTGGAGTCATCAGGTCCTCAAGGTATCTCAAAGGACAAGAATATTCCATTATTCATAAGAATGGTCATTCTTGGTTATGGAGACCAAAGATTATCAATGTTAATCACACTAGTCAAAAGGTTGATAAGAAAGTTGATTTAGAAGAATGTGTTGTAGATCAGTTTAAACTTAAAGGTCAAGTAGATAAGATGGTTTTAGAAGTTATGAAGAGTCAAACTATGGTATGGAGACTTGAGATAGTAAATAATAAGGAGACTAACCCTGTTGAGTCCAAGAGTCTTGATGGATTGTTTTCCAAGGTTGAAAAAGGATCAAAAGAAAAGGAAAATCAAAAGTCAGTTCAAGTCAATCTCAAGGAGAAGACCAAGGTGTTGGTTAAGGATAGTTCTAAGGTATATATGGATTCAAGTAAAAATCTTGCTATTGTTGAGCATATGGATTTTTTTAAGCCTAAGAATAAGAATAACTATCAGTATTAGATGACGAAGGAGGAGAAGGAATATGAGGAGTTATGGGCAACTCCTGGTTTCACATTGTTCTAGACATTATGGGTCAAGGTGTCTCTATCTAGGCTTCAAAGAGACACTTGACAAGTAAAAAGAAACATGGTGGATACTAGTTGAGATTTAGTTGATATTTTTGACAAGAAGGTATGTTTGTGTATTCTTTTTATATATTTGTTTTTTGAAAATAAGCTTGTGAATAACCTCAATGGTTCTATATTGAGATGGATTTAGCTTGTTGATCATGGTTGAAATGATCTAGTATAAAGGTGAGTTTCAATATCTATTTGCATATTAATTTGTGGTAGTTTCCAAGTGAGCCTAAAAAAAATTTAAGGTTTCTCTTCTAAGCCTTGTCTTAGATCTTGCTAAGCTTGTTAAGGCTTGTTGAGTAGTTGTGTATGCCATGGAAGTTCATAGTATTTTAAAGATGAGATGTCTCTATATAAGTATTGGCTATGTTTGGATAGTATTTGAAGACTTTTTAAAGATGACATGATCCAGATGGAAATTGATGTAAGGGAGAGATAGATTCTTTAGATGGTCCTAGAAGGCTAGAGATGAATTTTTTCTATTGGAGTAGGTATGTCTAGGTGGAAGATATGTTGTGGTGATGTCATGATGTTGATAGCTATATATGGTCAGTCTGTATGGTCATATTGAATGTTTTATTATGGCCTAATGAGATTGATGCAATGCCAAGAAGAGTTTGATTCTCAGAAAGGGTTGTGCACTTATTTATGATATGTTCCAAGTGATTTTAAGATTTGAATATATTTTGTATACAATTGGAGAATTTTTCTTTGATCTCAGGTTTCCTAGTTTGTGCTTAAGAGTATACGTGTTTTAAAATGGGTTATAGGATGTATGGGTTCTCAAAGATGTGGAAGCTCAAATATTGGTAAAAAAGTGTGTAATGGTTGTCTCCAAGTGTATAAGAATTTTTAGAGGTGGATGTTAACTAGAAGAAGGTTTGTTGATTCTATTTGTTTTAAGATTATAGGGTTTTGGGCTATGCTAGAAAAGTGGTTTTCATTATGATTTGAGGTCTAAAGATTATTAATAGGTTTAATGGGATAAATGGGTTATAAAATCAAGCTTAATAGATATTTGAAGGTTTGTGTTTTTAATTTGTTCATGTTTTTGTCAAAATGAAGGTCTAATTGGCTAGTAGGTTTGTGAAGGATGTATGTTGAAGAGGATGAGCTAAGTGATGAAAATTGGTGTGATTGGACATATGAGATTGCCCTAGATATTAAGTTTTGATGCAGGAGCATCACTCAAACATGTAAATAGGCTTAGGGAAACAACAAGTTGTTTGTAAAGGCCTAGAGGTCTTAAGAAGCATGTAATGCATTGTAAAGACCCTATGAGGTCTTAGATAGTTTGAATAGTCTCTATTAGGTGTTTTTAAAGTGTTCTAGGTGTCAAAAGGTCCCTAGGGGCAAGATAATTCAAATCATAGAATTTCCCTCCAAAAACATTGATTTGAAAAATCAAATTCTAAAAAGAGGCAAGTAAGTGCTAAACCTCACATAAGGGGTTCATGAAAGTGAAAACAGCTTGTAAATGTGTTTCTACCTTAGTAACAACATCTCATTACCTAATACCCACGTTGGAAGGGGGAGAAAAGTCTAATTTGTCAAGATAAAGAAGCAAGTTGGCAAGTTGTTAAAAATTGAGAAGTCAAAGGAGAAGATCATGGGCAGTTTTAAGACCATTCTAAACAAAGAGAGTGTGTATCTATTGATGAGGAGTTTGAATCAGTAGGTATAGGAGGCCTAAATCTATATGATAGAGGCTTTAGAAGTCATTTAATGGGATTTAAGTGAGATTCAAGATCTGTCAAGTTCATTGTTTGAAGTTCGGGTGTATTATAGACCTTTTTAGGTCTTTGTACATAGAGGTGTGAATTGGAATGCATATGGGCTTGTAGTAGATGTTTGAAAGAAATAAAAGAAAGGACAAAGCCACTGAATTTCCCATCTGGAGTGCCTGAGTGTGAATGCTTGCTAAAACAAGGTTTTATGCACTAGAGATCGTGCAAAGGTTATAGCCGGGAACAAACCACAATTTATCAAGCATTAGTTTCAAAAGAGAAAAGTTGAGGGATGTTATTATAGAGATTTAAAATTAAATTTCAAGCTTGAAGGGCAAATGTGTTCAAGTTATAAAATTATTTGCAAACAGCCTACTTGCTATCCTGAGAATTCAGTTTTGAGAAAATTTTGTAATATGAGAAAATCCATACATGATTAACCTTAGGTGCCTAAAGATAAAAGTTTGAGAATAAAAAAACAGAACTTTTGAAGTTGTAATAATGTTTTTAAAGCCTGTTATGCTCAATATATGTAATTTATCCTTTCCAGGCCTGTCTACGACTGTGCAAAAGTTAGTTCATTTTGTAGGAAATGCTGAAAATGGAGTTCTAACCCTTGTAAGAAGCTAAAACTTGGTGAACATGATTATTTTGTGAAACCATGGATGATTAAAGTGTTTTGGAAGTGGTAGCATCCGTATAGTATGGATTTGTCTCATAAACCAAGAAGTTGAGCTTCAGGGCAAACAAGAAGAGGTCAAGTGGGTTGAAGGAAATGATATTTCCAGTGATGGTGAAGACTTGAAACTTTGGGATAAGTAGAAGCAAGATAAAGGGAAACTAGAAAAATTCTTACCTGGTCAAGATATATTATAGATTGGTCAAACCATTAGGCCTTGATTTGCATAGGGCTAATGAAGGCCTAATTGGAAAGAGACACAAAGAGAAAGTGCATCTATTAGTTGAGTTAGGTCCTGAAACTTGGTGAAGAGTTGAATAATGATAAACGGTGTATACAATTGTGATTGGTTTTCTTTAACACTCAGTGTATGCTTTCAGATTTGAAGATTTGCCTGTTTGGAGGGCTACAAGGCCTAGAAGCCATTTGATCCATTTTGATAGAGAAGTCAGATTTTAGGGTATGATAACTTGCTCAATTATATGGTTTGGTATTGTTAAGGTTGTTTTAGAGTTATAGAAGCATGGAGAATAGGTATTTAGTGTTTGATGCCTCATATGAATGAAGAAGACAAGTTGCCTTGTGTTGATTAGTGGATGCTTGAAGAGATGGTAAGAAAGAAATAAGGTGTTGATGTTTTTCTTGATTTGAATGAATTCTAATCAGTCTTGACAGACAAGTAGATAGTTGATTAATCCCTCATGAAGTGTGATTGGCCATAGAACATTGGGAAAAGCTTATAAAAGATCTTGGTAAGTAGAGAACAAGTGAGGCCTTTGCATCAAGTTTCAAGACTTGAATGTGTGTATACTAAATATTATGGGCTCTACAAGTTCTAGGTAGGGATATAAGGAGACTAGATAGGTCTAATAAAAAGAGTGACTTTTGTTCAATTTCTCCAAAAGAGAAAGGCATGAGTATTTCAAGGTGAGTTTTCTAGTTGGTTTAATGAATGTGTCCTATTTGGTAATTGGAATGAATTTATATTAGTGGTCCTTGAGGTGGTTTGAGAGATAAGGCTAGTAAGCCGGTATGGTGGTTCTTCATGGTGTATAGAGATATGAGGATGCTCAAGTGAAGTAATGGATCATAAATATTAGGGAGAGTCCCTATCATATGTTTCTTGGTGAATTATATCAGATTTTAGTATTTTTATGTGTTATTTAATCATTGGCTATAGTGTTTAGTTGAAAAAAAATGTTCGCATGTAGTAAGAAGAAGGTGTCAAGGAAAGAATGGGTAGGCTCAAGGTAAGGGGTAGTTTGTATCATATTTATAAGATGGTCATATCCTATTGGTGGTATTTTTAGGTCCTTCGGATAAGTTGGTTCCCAATTTGTCATTATGTCAAAGGGGGAGAAATTTCCTATTATGGAGTGCTTGAAGAGAGAGAAGAAAGGTGAGATGCATATTGATGAATGTTGACATCAATGACAAAGGGGGAAATTGTTGGATATTTGTCAATGATGTCATGGTGATGTCATTAAGGTGTCCTAGTCAGTGGATGAAGTGCCTTAATAGTCTAAGTGACAATGATAGAGTGTGCAATGTGTTTGTCCTAGTATGCTTGAAGGAGGCTTTGCTAATCTTCAGTTTTAGCATGGTTAGAGATGCTTAGGGATGAGTATGGTGATTTAAGAATGTGAAAGGGATCCTATAAGAAGTGAATAGTCATTTGAGTGCTTATGTGCATGATTTAATTTCATTTGGTTAATCATTATTTTCATCTAGACATTTTAGGTCTAGTGGCAAAAAATTTGAGTAGGCAGTTTGCTGATGTTACCATTGACATATGTGGATTAGTCAGTGTGAGTTGGTCATATGGTTGTGATAAAATTAGTTCCTAGTTTCTATGTGATAAATGTTAGGTCCTGAAATGAATCACAACATAAGATATTCAAGTGTAAAGTTGGTCTCCCAAGAAGTTTGACAATGTTTTCCCATACTTTGCTAAATTTGCAATGTGGCAAGAAGAATTGAGTAAGCATATTGATGTAGTAATATTTCACACATGTGATAGTTTAAGAATAGGATGATCATATGGGTTTATTCATTTTTGTGCCTATTTGATTTGCATTAACTTTCAAGTCAGGTGATGAAATGCATCAAAAATTATGCTTGTGTAAAGTTGGCCTTCTAAGTAGTTCTTGACATAGTTGGCTCTATGAATAGATAAATCTAAGGAGGAATTATAATGTTGTTATATCTAAAACATGTAAGGGTTCTTAGAGAATATTTTTATATGGTTGGATTCTCCTATGTGAGAATATCATATGGTCCAAATTTTAGATCATGCATCTAATCATAGTAAAATTTATTATGGTCTAAAGTTGGCCTTCTAGGTAGATAAGAAATGGTCCCCATACTTGGTCATTTTTGCACGATATGAAAGATCAGGACCAAATGGAGATCCAATGGTTTATGAGAGTTCATACTTCTAGATCTATGGTGCATAATAATTCAAATGGGTCAAAATTTTTATTGGTTAACAAATTTAAAGATCAAGCTTCTTTTGAGATACAATAGTTCATGAAAATTCATACTAATCATGATCAATGGTGCATATTAAAGTAAAGATGTCAAGGTGACATTTGTCTAGCATTGTTAAATCAAAGACAATCTCAAAGAGATTGACGGAACATGTGTGATCAATATTTAAAGATTGCATGAGATGAGACCAAGTGTTAAAATTTTAAAATTTGGGAAGTGATGATATTTGAGTTAAAGTTTAAACAAGATCAATGGTACATGATTAATATATGTAGTGAGGACATGAGATGAGGACATAGTGTTTGAAGTGTAACTGTGACTATTTGAATTTAATAAAGAAAATACTAGTGCTTAGTTTTTGAGCCATATATTTTTATCTATGCAAAATTTGACCATGGTGTAAAAAGAAATTTTTTAGAGGATTCCAAGATACATCTATAAATATTAATTTTAAGGTATAATTTTTAGTAAAATATAAATTATGAAGGTTCAAATTTGACTATGTTTGACTATGTTATGCAAGTAACCTGAGAAGGATAATTATGCTTGTATTGATGTCATTTTGATATCTCATGATGAATTATCTATTGGGGAGTGTTATAGACTCCATGAGGATGATATATGTGCATTTTTAAGGTTTGAATAATTATATGTAGTATGAACAAAGGTTTATAAGTCAATTGTGTATTTTTTCATGATGATTGTGTGCACATAATGTTATTTGAGTGAATTGTGCTTAAGCAAAAGGGTACTGTGATAATTTTTGGAACTTAAGGATGACCTATATATCATGTGTAATGGGTTAATATGTTGGAAAGAGTTAATATGTTTCTAATTTGTTTAGAGAAGTGTCAAATAGGTGAATGGGTCTTCATAGGGCCTAAAAGGTGACTTAGGCTTATTTGAAAGAGTATTGTCCTTAAGTGTGACCCATGTTAGATGCCTTAAGGGTGAAGGCATTTTTTTATGGCCAAAAACAAAATATTGTGGACATAATAATTAATGAAGGCTTTATATATAGTAAAATCAAAGATGATGATTTGTAGACTTGTTAGAAGATTTGTGTGCAAGGTGTTAGCTATACAGAGAGAACCTTGCTTGAAGGCTTGATATATTTGGCTTTGAAACCTTCACACCTAGATTAACATTGGAATGATCTAAAATATGGGACACTTGAACTTAGATCAGACCTCTAGATTTTGGTGAGGCTATCTCCTTTGATGTATCACTCTGCATTGTTTATTAAACTATTGACTGTTGGGATGAAAAGGGAGAGAAGGAAATTGAAAGGGAAATATTACTCTACTTTTGCTTATACAACTATATTGATGGTTTATTCACTCTATTCAAACTACTAAAACACTAATTAGACAAGCAAAGATTGAATCTATAAATCTAATTGACTCTTATGCATCAATATTTTATGAAGAGGTTTTATCAATTAATATAATCTTGAGGGAAATGGTGGAATAGGCTTGATTCAAGGCACTAACCAACCAATGTTTATCCACTATCAACTTTAAAAAATGACATTAAACACTAAACATGACATCCATAATATCATACCAATATCTATGTGACATCAAGACTTGACAAGGGAGATATTAATACCACATATACAAATCAAACTAATATTAACACACTATACAGGAATAATATAAATATGAAATAATCTTTTATTAATCTGAAAAGGTTAAAAAAATCAAATTTTGGCAGAGTCTAGTCTTGACAAATGAGGGATCCCCCCACTCAAATTGAGCTTCTAAAACACTCATTAGACAAGTAAAGATTAAATCTAAAACTCCAATTGAATCTTATGCATCAGTATTTCATGAAGAGGTTTTATCAGTTAATATAAGATTGAGGGAAATGGTGAAATAGACCCGATTCAAGGCATTAACTAGCTAATGTTTATCCATTTTCAACTTAAACAAATGACATTAAACACTAAAAATGACCTGTATAATATCATATTAGTATTTAAGTGACATCAAGACTTGACAAGGGAGATATTTCTACCACATATGTAAATCAAATTGATATTAACACACTATACTAGAGTAAATGGAAATCTAGAACAATCTTTTATATCTCTAAAAAGGTTATAAAACTTAAATTTTGACATAGTCTGGTCTTGCCAAAAGAGGGATCCCCCACTCAAATTGAGCTTCTAAAACATTGATTGGATAAGAAAAGATTGAACCTATAACTCCAATTGAATCCTATGCATTAGTATTTCATGAAGAGGTTTTATCAATTAATATAAGCTTGAGGGAAATGGTGAAATGGGCCTGATTCAAGGCACTAACTAGCTAATGTTTATCCACTATCAGCTTAAATAAATGACATTAAACACTAAACATGACCTGCATAATATCATACCAATAGCTAGGTGACATCAAAACTTGATAAGGGAGATATTTCTACCACATATGCAAATCAAACTAATATTAACACACTATACCAGAGAAATGGAAATATGAAACAATCTATTATTTCTCTGAAAAGGTTACAAAACTCAAATTTTGGTAGAGTCTAGTCTTTCCAAAAGAGAGATCCCCCCACTCAAATTAAACATATAAAACACTGATCATACAAGAAAATATTGAATCTACAACCCTAATTGAATCCTATGCATCAATATTTCATGAAGAGGTTTTATCAGTGAATATAAGCTTGAGGGAGCTAGTGAAATAGACTTGATTCAAGGCACTAACCAATGAATGTTTATCCACTATTAGCTTAAATAAATGACATTAAACACTAAAAATGACCTATATAATATCATACCAATAGCTAGGTGACATCAAGACTTGATAAAGGAGATATTTCTACCACATATGCAAATCAAACTGATATTAACACACTATACCAGAGTAATGAAAATCTAAAACAATCTTTTATTTCTCTGAAAAGGTTACAAAACTCAAATTTTGGCAGAGTCTCTTGCCAAAAAAGGGACCCCCCCAAAAAATGGCTAAAAATACTACATATATATATAATAGAATAAATATCCAATATTGGAGTTGAAAAAAGAAGAGATTAACTGGATGTGAACTCTAGTCAATTTTTGAGTTCAAATTAATTATAATATTCTTTAAATATCTCCTTCTTTATGTTGCAAGAAACCTTATTTTTATAATTAGAAAAGTGGTGGGCCCATATTGATGTCAAATCAAGTCATCATGCATGAAAATCCATGCCATTCATAAATAATAAATTCATTTTAGAATATTAAAAAAAGTCTTCAATTCTTCAAGTCTTCAAAAATTTGCATGGCCTTTACTTTGGCATAGAATTAGAGGTGGTGGGCCCATGTCAACTTGTCAACCTTCCTTGCATGAAAATAATGCCATAATTTGTAATATAACTCCATATTTAAAGTGATTTTAATTTTTTTAATGTCCTTATCTTGAATGAAAAGCATGGGAGATGCATGAAACTAATCAAACTAGTCAACCAAAGAGATGTGGACTCAAAGACTAATCAACTTCCACTTAAACTCAAATTGCATGAAGTGTCACTTATATATTGATTTAATAATCATATTTACATATAAAAAATATATATGGCATGTGGTAACTCTATTTTAACTCTAAGATAAATATTTCAACTCCAAACTTCATTTATTTGATTGATAGGATGGCCTATTAAGCCAACTTCTATCACTTAGAAGCTTCCTAGAATATTCAAATCAACAAGAAATAGTTATTTATTTATTTTTAAATCTTTTAAAACACCATTATATACCTGAAAAACTCACACAAGGGTTAGAAACAACCACAATCTTGAATTTTGCTCTCGGAGGCTTCATCTTACTCAAGCTTGCTTTCATCTTGACTGTGTTTTGAGAGGCTTAGGTCTATGTGAAATAGAAAGCACCTACACTTTTACAATGGCCATGAAATTTTTATTTATGATTAATAAACTCATAATTATGATACACACAAAATTTTGATCCAAAAATCCATTTGTAGATGCAAAAAACCTCAAATTTCCTCAAAAATGCCCTTTTTGCATGGAATCTATGCATACTTGAATGTATTTTTGAATTTTTTTGGAGTTGATTTCATAGGTTATGTATGTTTTATAGATAAAATTAATCTTAAATTAGTGTCCAATTAAACCTGATTTTCCTTAAAAAAACCTTTAAAATGCAAAATTTCCTTAAACCATGCTAAAACTAGGCCCTTTTGGAAGTTTGGAAGGACCAAGACTTACCAAATAATGGATATTTTTGAAAAATTTATTTGAGAAACCTGATTTAAAAAATTAAAAAATGTATTAAATGATGAAAAATATCCAAAAATAGAATTTTGAAAAAACCCTTTTTCTCTCTCCAACCCTACACTTTTCTTGAAAGCATGCCAATTTGCAGATTTGATAGGCTATTTTTTCTTACTCTGTTAGACCACTAAATGCATCAATAATATATTAAGGATGAAATTTAGATATATTAATTAACCAATATTATTTAACAGCTTGAAATTTCATGAAACCCTTCCCAAGTGAGGAGAAATTGATAAAAACTCGTTGCTTTTCTGGTTGCAAGGTTGCAAAAATTGGCCTATCTTAAACCCGATGGTACATGAGCATGAAAACTCAAATTAAAAAACCACATGATCCATGAGTAATTAATCTGAGTATATTCTTCAAAACTATAAATTTAGATCTGTACCTTTCTCTAAATGATCCTGCCATCATCAAACCTGCAAGCAGGTCACTATGTGCAAACTAGGAGGAGTGCTTGTATGAAATGGTTTTGAGAATTTGATGCGCCCAAATTCAATGAAAATTTTGTTAAATATTTTTAATAACATTTTATTTATTTTATCTTCCCTTGATGTAAAATATCCTTACTGATGCATACTTCTCTTCTTGAAAGTGAAGAAAATAGCTTATTTTTGGCTTTTAAAAAAGAATTCAAGCTTCCAATGCCAAGATAATCCATGATATGGATTTAAAATAAGATATTTAATGTTAATATATCAAATTTAGGCTTTTACATGCTTTGGAGGATTAGTTTTGGCACATGTGGGTCCAAAATAAGCCTCTTTTGGCTTAAAGAATGCATTTTATTACCTTTTTAAGCCATGAAACTTTAGGGTAAGGCTAAATTTATATTTTTGAATATAAATAAAGGAATTTTGAATAATTTAATGACATTTTGAGAGAAATTTGACATTTTAAAGACCAAAAATGACTTTTTAGATCAAAATATACTAGTTTTATTAGTTTGCAAAAGCTATTGATGATTTCTAAATTTTTTGAATTACAGGGGTTGAAATTTGGCGTTAATAGGCCAAATTACCAACACAAGGCTTGTGTGAGTGGTGTTTTTATTTTAGAAAACAATATAACCTTTAAAAGAGAAGGTACAGGTTAGTAAGGACCAACAAATAGTGAAGATTATAAGACATTCTTATCTGAGTAAGGTGATGAAGGTGATCACATAGTTCATTGGACCTAATAAACCTAGAAGAGGCAGAATGAGTGAGTATGCTCAAGAGGTTGTTTGAGAGAGTGTGTATGGTGAGCAAAGGCAACGTGAATGATGTGTGTGCCCAGTGGATGGGTTAAAGGGTAGAGTAGGTTGATGATGGTGTGTATGACCTATAGGTCATATTTTTGATGTCATAATAGTGCTCGTGCAGGTTTGTTGATTGTGTATGAGTAGAGAAGAGTGGAGTGATCTAAAAGGTGGATTTGGATGCATTATGAGTGTGAGAAGTTTTTACAAGGGTTAGATAATTAAATATCCATGATCAAGTGTTAAATACATCAGTACTAAGGTGGAGGTGTTCAAAGGAGGGTCTAAAGGACTTGATCTTCCTTAAGGGTGGTTACTCTTTGTGAAATAAGTGTTTCACTAAAGGTCTTTGGTCAGGAGGATTTGATCAAGGTTTTCTAGTCTAAAGGAGTTGACCAGTCTCTTATTTGTAATTTCTTATAGGATAAGTAGTCTATATATTGTAGGCTTGAGAGTGGGTTTTATTCCCCATGAGGGTTTCCCACAAGGACTATGTGTTATGTGTTTGATCTTGTGTATGTATTGAATGAATGAGCTCTCTTGTTAATATTGCTTGATCAAATTTATATATATTAATTGTTTAGTAGTTTGGAAGGATTAGAATTGAAATTAAAATATCTAGGCTTATTGATTCACCCCCCCCTCAGTGATTGTACCTCTAACACTTGGTCCTAATTAGGTTAGTGGGGAGTCTTTGTCTTCCTTGTAATTATAAGTGGAGATATTTATCCAAATAAGTTGGGGGACTTTGTGCCCCAAATAGTGTGGTGCTAAGTAGGATCCAAACCTTAATTTTGTAACCCCTTTTAGGCTCCTCTATAATTTTATGCGAGCTTCTAAATCCTGATCACAAAGCTAATCCCAACAGTGTATCCCATAGTGCTATTTGAGGTTTTGACTTTGGTTAAAATGTGAATGTCTCATGTTGAATCTTGATAAACCTATTTAGGGGTCCCAAGACTGATTAGGTCTTGGTTCCTTTACTCAACTTACTACATTTGAATGAAATCTTAATTAGTGTTTCATCACTTGATTAGGTCTTGAACCTTTGTAAAAGTGGCCATCTTTTAGTAATTGTGATTTGGCTGATTAACATTAAAACTTAAATTTTCAAAAAGTGCAAATTTTAAAATTATTTGTTCCACCTGTAAGTTTGATTAAGTCTAGGAGGCCATTTTTTACCCATTTATGTTTTTTTCCTCATAACATTTATCTTGATTGTTCACTTATTAAATCATTTATGCTACTCAAAAGCTCGTTTGGGATCAAAACTTTTGGCATTTTCAATTTTAAAACAAAATGCTTGGTGTAAAATTTGTTCATGTTTTCCTTTTACATTTTACTAGTAAACTTTTAATTGTCAAAATTTGATGTGGTTTTTGGTCTTTTTTCAGGCAAAAAGTGAAATGGGACATAAAATTTAGAGGGAAGGAGAGTGTTTTGGTAAGTGAATTAATGACACTAAGCTATTTTTGGAGGGGAAACATCTCCCAAACTCAGCTAAAGATTTATATATGCTCCTATTTTGGACATTGTAAGGATTTGATTTTGTTCCTATTTGAGCTAATCAATTCCCTTTTTTTATTTTTTTTGTTCTAGTGTAATTTTTATTCCTCTACTTGATACCATTACATTATGTTAGATATTTTTAATAATAAATCATTGTTGTGGATTTGATTATGATTATCAAAATGAATATTTTGATTAATATAAGACTTTAGTTTTTTATTCCAATCTATGCATGTGAATGATGGTTGTAATCTTTCCTTTCATTTTTTTGTGACCTTAGAATCTTTCATAGACTCTATTTATGATTGTGCATGCACTGATCAGTTAAGATATTGATTTGTGGAGTTCACTTGATTAAGAGTTTCAAATTTGTCTTTGTGATATCAGGGTTTTGTTTCCACTTTCACTCTCTTTTTAACTTTTTTATAAATAATTTATTCTAAGTTTTAATTCAATTTAATTTCAATCTATATATGCATGTTTATCTTGGTTGATTATTTAATTTCATTTTCATTTTATTATCGCACTGTTAAATGTTTAAATGCAATGAAAATACATTAAAATCAACCATGTGTATCTTATCAAAATATAGAAATCATTGGGCAAAAAAATGAATGTTTTATCATTTCCTAAATAAAAATAATATCCAAATCGATGACAAAAAATGAACTTGCATCTACCTCTAACCCATTTCAAGTTGAAAATTACATTAAAATATCAGAACCATCATAGGTGCCTTTTATTGAAATAGTTCCACATAGACCAAATGGATCGCCTAGTACCTCATGACCCAACATAAATGGACCTTGGGGAGACCTTATGAGCCTATTTGTAGTATAGTTTATATGGGTGACATTCCTACTTGAGTTGGTGCATTGAATGACCCATCAATAGACTGGTGCTAGAAGGAGGGAAACTAACAGAAATTTTAAAACTATTTTTTTATGGAAAATTTTAAAATTTGAACATTTTAAAAGCATTTCTCACATTCAAATATTCTAAAATTTACACTATAAATTATATGAATACGTACTAGATAAAATTATATTGAGGCCAAATTTAAATTGTTAGAAATCATTAAATACCAAAAACCTAGAGCAAACAAAGGAAAATAGAAAAAACAAATCCACTTAACTAGTATTTTGCCTATGGCTATAACTCATTTTATAAATCTATTTTTTTACCCCTCATAAGCCACTAATGTAAGATAGTTATGATTATATTTTTGGAGGTAACTAACTTTTAAGCATTGCAAGAGTTTCCCATGATTTATTGAAAAACCAAAAAAATTATACCCTAGGTATATGCATGCTGAAATCCACACTATTGAAGAGCATATTCATGTTTAACCCTAGTTTTGGATAAGGATCTTATGGGGTTATGGTTAAGAATATAAATTAAGAACATAAGGGTCATAAATTGATCTATAGTATGCCAATTAATTATAAAACTCTAATAAAACATATACTAAATTTATTATGTTAAGATATGCTAAAAATAGAATGTATAACTATGTTATATAGTGTAGTGATGATGAAAATAAGATACTTATTTGGAATAGGTAGGAATAAAACTATAAAATGATTTTAGATCAATCATTAACTTCTATAAAAGTGGCCTCTATAGCTATAGACACTTACATTGACCTCATATAATTATGTCAATGTTACTGCCTAGCTTGAACATAAGTGTCTAGTATCGAATACCTACTAAAACTAGATGTCACCACCTAGAATATTCTAGGTTTTATGTCATATTTGCTCTGATGTGCTCATATCTAGATCATGGGCTATCACTCCTTGTCAAATAGCAAAACCCTATTTCTTCATCTTCATAGTGGCTATAAAAAAAATGAACTAGTGGGATCATAGTGTCAAGTTAGCCCAAAAGACCCCTTTATTAATGGGTGTTGCCTAGATATCCACTATTATAAAGAGTGACTCAAATTGATGTAGTTATCCCTTAATGTGTTGGCTTGTGTGTGTACAAGGGTGCAACATATGAAAAGTAAGTACAACAGTGACACATATTGTAACTTGGAAAATATAAATCATGGAATTATCCTTTAGTAGTTTATACCTATTAATGTGTTGTCCCTATAACTGATATGGAAATATGAGAGAATAGGGAATATTTACTCACTCAAATGTTTTTTTATCATTGACTTATGAGAAGTTGTGAGATTGTTAGGTCTTTGCTAGGTGAAGAATGAATGAGGATTGATCCTTTATTTATATCAATCCCTTTAGATAATTTATCACATAAAATCAATTATGATGACCATAATAATAAATTTCATTTGAAAATGAATGAATTTAGGGCATTAGATACTTTCATCAGGTCAAGACACTTATATCAATGTAGGTGTCTGACTAGGATGCAATTATTAGAGAATAAGAAAAGTAGGTACATGTCCAAAACTTGTAGAGATGGAAGATAAGTAGGTTTACAAAATTTTGGCTAATATAAAAGGCCTAGGTAATTATAATGACATTGATCAGACTAATATATAATAAATAAGCACAAATATATAGTGTATGTGAGCCTTTTGGTAGTGGTAAAGGTCAAGAATTGAGAAGAACAAACAATGTTTTTAACTATGAAATCCATAAGATTGAGGTGATATATAATTCATAAAAAGTGTCTAAAATTTAATTATTTAATGATGTTATTATTAGAACCCAATTCGAACATGAGGATTTGGCTTATTACCCATTCCATTACACCTTGGATGAAATGAGTTATAACTAGTATCTTAGACTACTGGATAGGTCTATCACCTCTTAGAATGACCTAAAAACTATATTTATCAATCATTTTCACATGCCTATACACCTTTTTATCTTATACCACTTATTTCTTGTAGCCTATTGTGAACCAAATAAACTAATGAGCTTGTTCAATGCCCATTTATCCAAACTTTAAATATGATTGAAAGTTCTTTATACATAAATAGAGGTCATGGTCATATAACATTACTTGAGAGACTTAGACCCTATGGACTCCATTTTCAATTGGACTCCTATGACACTAGCAACCTCATCCTTGACATATCTTGAAGTGATTATGATTAAATAATAGATGATTCCAAAAGGCTATGGATCTATTTTTTTTACTTCTTTACAGTAAATGGGTGCATACAATTCCCATAATTAATTAGGCTCTGATGCACAATGCATCACTAATGAATTCAATTCTAGGTTCTATGTATTTAATCCCAAATGTAGTCTATAACCCAATGCCCTTAAAATATATGCCCAAAAATTCATTGTTCATAACTCCACATTACATTTTGTTGTAAGTCAACAACCAAAACATTATCCATGTGAACTATAACAACATTGTTTCCATGTTTAACACAAGTGGTTATATTTTCTCTTATAATAATTAGTAGGATGTCCTATCACTTATAAACACTCAAACACTTTCTAGTAACACCTATAACTCAGTGCATCCCACTATTCTTACATTTATAAATATTTTGGCACTTGTGGTTAACCCACTACCACAATTGGTAAATCAATAAAATGTTAGTTCAAACCCCAAAGTGGATAAGTTATAACAAATGTTTCAACAACTAACAAAAAACATAGTTAACTTGTGGAGACAAGTGCTTAGAATCATAATCAAACTATAAATAACCTATCTAAAAATATAAACTTTAACTTTTAGATAACCAATAATCAATGGAACACAAGGCCTAACAATGGAAATGTGCCTAATCCACTTGACAACACCAATCAAAATAAAGACAATGCTTGAAGGTCCATCAACTTGGCTAATTTATTAGTACCCACCCAGTTTAAGTTACACATAATAATAGACCATGCTTAAATTAACTATGATGATTTAATATTAGCCTCAAACATATTACAAAAGAAGATGGATAACCTTGAAATTGTGCTTGTACCTAGTAATAACTCAAACTAAAACATAGGGAATCTAAGTACTGCCATGGTCTTAGAAATGTATGAATTACCATATGAGAGTGAAAATGAACCCAAGGATAACATAGATGAGGCTCATGATTTTAAACAATTTCAAAGAGGAAATAACTACTTGTTAAGAAGTAAATTGTAAAATCCTTTAACTACATATACTAAAATCCTTTAACTACATATACTCCTTTGAACAACACTTAGCTTCCAGTTGATGAAAACTAAAATAACAACCCATTTACACCTAAAGGTCCTATCACATCTTATCAACCAAAGAATAACACTACACTGCCATAAGATGACAATCCATTGGGACAAAATAAATTGGAATTCAACATTGTAGAATACTTAAAGAAAGCTAAAGCCAACATAACAATGTTTTATAGCTTCAAATTTGTAATTAGAAATTTTTATTATTGAAATTTTTATTTATTCCTAAAGGGAAAGAAGCTAATAGGACAATTTATACTCATGTTGTAATTTATGAGGAAAATATTAAAACCCATCCTTTCCACTTAACAACTTGAATTTTAGGTAAGAAATTACACAATTGTTTGGTGAATTCAGGTGCTTCCAAACAAATAATACATTATGTAGTTTACCATAAATTGGGCATGATTCCTACTAAGTCAAATATAAAGGTTGTTCAGCTAGACAAGTCAGATGCCAAGGTGGTTGGTGAGTTGAACCACATTCATATATAGTTGGATTTTCATCCAAGAGTGCAGTAATTCATTGACATTCAAGTGGTTGACATACTTGATGCACATGGTATATTTATAAGAAGAGATTGGTCTAGAATGTTGAATGGGTATATGGTGACATATTTATTCCACATATGGCTTCCTTAGCATGACATATCTAATCAAATAAAAATTGAGCTTTAGCTGAAAATGAATCATATGATAACTGAGTAAAATAACATAAATACAATATTGTATGAGGAGTTATAAATCAAGGTCTAAAAGTTTTGGAAGGAAGCAAAAAAATCATGGGAACCTATCTATTCATATGATGTATGTGAATAACAATTAGAATTCAAATAGTGAGATCAATTAGATAAAGAAGATATTCATTATGCACCTAAATTTTTTTAATTTCATAGTGCTGACCTTTCACCTAAAAATGTTAAAATGGTTGATCCAAATTCATAAGATGGTTTTTCACTATTATTGTTAGAATTATCCATGATCGAGACAAAAATCAATAAGTTCAAGCATCATGATCTAGGTGAAAATAATGAGTTGTAAGCTATTGGGCTGAAAATACTTCCATTCTAACAGCCTAACATCTACCTCCATCACTGAGGACCAAAACATTAATTATCAATCAAATAAAAAAGAGTATACACAATTTATGTTGGGAAAATGAACAAAGATATCAACATTTCAACATCACCTATCCCTCAGAGTCCATGATACACAACTAAATATCACTTATGGACCCTAAAATTTAATAGATCTATGTCTAAGAGTGGGTGTGGTGCTGGTTTGAGCAAATTAACTTGAGAGGTAAGTAATATATAAAACCTTTCAATTCTAATTTGTATGCACTTAAAACATGGTTGAATATGAGGCATTAGTTCACAACTTCCATTTTTCTCTTTAGAATAAAGTCAAAAAATTAAAAGTGTTTGGTGATTTAAAGCTAATGGAAAATCAAGTGAGAATCTAATATTATTGTAATGACAAGTTTTTATCTAGGTATTATAGTTGGGTATGAAATTTAATAGAATATTTCTGATCCAGGCAACAATTCAGGTGATGGGTCTACCCCAATTGATGACGAAACTTCTGGGAGCCATAAATTTTGCGCAGTAGCTCCAATTGACTCGCTGTTTGAACCTTTGGAAAGCTAAGAATGAGAAGAATGCAGTGAGATGTGATGGATATTTTCTCAATGGATTTTGACCTCCAAAAACCTAATGAAAGTGCCCTAAATTTCAATTTTAGTAGTATAGTCTAAAAATAGTAAGTTTATAAAAATAGTAATTCCTCGAATTCTGTATTGTTGTAAATCATGGAAGTTAAACCACTTAATCTCCCTCGATATTGGTGACCTTCCACATCTTACTCCCACATTCAAAACATTTATAAATGAAGATGTAACCTGAATTATAAATTATAAATCTCTTCTCAGAGATAGGCATATGTTTGAGTCTAAAAATTTGATCAATAAAACATCTCTTCTCAGAGATAGCATTATTTGAATTGTGTTGTTCTTGTTTCTTGAATTATATTTCAACCAAATATTTTGAGTTTTGGATCAATTTCAATGCATTAAATATTCAAATAGTACATCATAGTATAAATCATATGGAATATGCATTGGCAATGACTATGAGCACCCTAAAACTGATAGCCAAATTCTAATTTAAGAGATTCTCACTAAAGTTAGTATCTAATCCTTTGTATGATAATGGTAGGAACTTCTACGTATTCAATGATGAATAACATATCATATATTTCATCACAAACACACAGGTATTTGAATCTTAGATCATAAATAAAGATGAAAAATATGAGTGTGAACTAAATGAAGGAGTAATATATTTTAAAATGAATAGTATACCAAATGGTATGGTCTCACTAGAAGGGATGTTTTATGTGGATTATAAAAGTGAAAAATAAAAAATAACCCCTTCCAAAGAAATGCTACATGATCATTATAATTTAGGCAATGTTATGACTCAAAAAGTGTGCTTTTTAGGCATGATTTGTAGTTGAAATAAAATTAGGAGATTTCACAAGCCCCAAAAGAATTCAAATATGCCATTAAAAAGAGTTACAAAGACTTAAAGGTATTCAACACATCTATTATTACTCACACCATTCCTCTCAATATAGGAGTCAAACCAT
The DNA here is from genome assembly GCA_037957365.1 of Torreya grandis. NCBI lineage: Eukaryota > Viridiplantae > Streptophyta > Pinopsida > Cupressales > Taxaceae > Torreya > Torreya grandis. The sequence goes on from JARHVA010001791.1 coordinate 2,994,867, forward strand.
ATTGTTAAAGGCAAAGGCTTGTCAATCTATTACTAGCACAATTGATCTTTAAGGAAGTGCAAAAGTTTATTTCACCCAATATCATATTTTTAGTCAAGCACTCCATGTGGTTGGAAAATCTTGTGCCAGTTTGAAATAAGGAAAAAGAGATATGACTCTATGTGTAATTTTATAACCTGAAAATAGCTTCAAAGAAGGATGATTACATGATGCCTTTGCTATATGAAGTGTTGTATATAGTAAATGTATCTCAAATGACGTCATTTATAGACATGTATTAAGGTTATAATTAGCTGATGATCAACTATGAAGATATAATTAATATAATGTTTACAACAAAATAGAATACATTTGTATACAAAATGATATCATTCAGCCTAATCAATATGGATGATAATTTTTAGCATGCCATGGACATTGCATTCAAATATCTAATTAGAAATTACATTGTCATCTACATGGATAGTTTAATTATCTTTTCCAACAAACAAGAAGACCATGTGACATATTTGATAATGGCACTATAGAGGTGTAGATAGCATGGTATCTCCTTCAATCTAAAAAAAAAATTAGGGTTACTGAAGGAAAGTTATTGGGTTACATCAACTCTAAAAAAGGCATTTATAAATACCTAGAAATAGTCAAGAAAATTCTAAAAATTTCATTGCCTAGTTGTAGAAAATAGTTGAAGTGATTTTTTGGTAAGTTCAAATTCATACATAAATTCAGCTTAGGCTCTACAAAGATAGTCTAACCCCCTAAAAACATGATAAATAAGTATGTTAAGATTTAATTGACCAAAAATGCATAAGCATAATTTTATCAAATAAAAAAATCAATCGTAGATACTCCAGTGCTTATCAGTCCAAATTATATATAACCCTTGTAAATTTATTCCTTAACTTTAGAACAATCAAGTGTTGCCATACTAACTAAGATAAAAGAGGTAGGATAGGAGCGACCAGTGTTTTTAATGAGTTATCCTCTAAGAAATTATGAAATAATGCATTCAATGATTGATAAATAAGCACTAGATTTGATCAAAGTAGTCAAGAAGTTTAAACACTACATCTTACACAACAAAGTATTTGTCATTTTACCGAACCTTTCCATAAAATTTATGATAATGAAAAATGATTTAGGTGAACATAATGGTAAGTAGATTAATATTATAAAATAAGTTTACTCATAAATTTAACAAAAAAATATAATGAGAGGATAGGGACTTGTTGGTAATTTGTCCTGTCAAGGCCAAATTCCAAACCCTGTAATTCAAAATTTTTAGAAACCATCAATAGCCTCTGCAAGCTAATCAAATCAGTATATTTTGGTCTAAAAAGTCATTTTTGGTATTTAAAATTTAAATATCTCTAAAAATTTCATTAAATTATTCCAAATTCCTTTATTTATATTCAAAAATATAACTTTAGCCTTATCCTGAAGTTCCATGGCTTAAAAAGGTAATTTAATGCATTTTTAAAGCCAAAAAGGCTTATTTTGGATCCACATGTGCAAAAATTAATCCTCCAAAGTGTGGAAAATTCCAAATTTGATATATTAATATGAAATATCTTCTTTTAATCTATATCATGCATTATCTTGGCATTGAAAGCTTGAATTCTTTATAAAAAGCCAAAAATAAGCTAGTTTCTTCACTTTTAAGAAGAGAAGTACGAATCAGTAAGGGTTTTTTACATCATGGGAAGAGAAAATAAATAGAATTTTATTAAAAATATTTAAAAAAATTTCATGGAATTTTGATGAAGTAAAGTCTCAAAACCATTTCATAAAAGCAGTCCTCCTAGTTTGCACATAGTGACCTACTTGCAGGGTTGATGATGGTACAATCATATGGAGAAAGGCACATGTATGAATTTTTGGGTGTGAAAACTAGAATTATATTGATTAATTATGGATTATTTTGTTTTTTAATTGGATTTTACATGATTATGTACCATTAGGTTTAATACAGGCCAATTTTTGCAGCCTTGCAACTAGAAAGGCAATGAGTTTTTCTCAGTTTCTCCTCACTTGGGAATGTTTTCATGAAATTTCAAGTTGTTCTATAATATTTAGGACTTAATATATATCTTTATGTCATCATTAATATATTATTCATGCATTTAATTTTCTAATAGACCAATAAAATATAGCCTATCAAATTTGTAAATTAGCATGCCTTCAAGAAAAGTGTAGGGTTGGAGAGAGAAAAAGGATTTTTTAAAGATTCCATTTTTGGATTTTTTTCATAATTTAATACATTTTTTCATGTTTTAAATTATTTTTCTCAAATAAATTTTCCAAAAATATCCATTATTTGGCAAATCTTGGTCCTTCTAAGCTTCCAAAAGGGCCTAGTTTTAGCATGGTTTAAGTAAATTTTGCATTTTAAAGGTTTTTTAAAGGAAAATCAGGTTTTAATGGACAATTAAATTAATTTAAGATTAATTTAATCTGTAAAACATCCATATCCCATGAAATCAACTCCAAAAATATGCAAAAATACATTCAAGTATGCACATATTCCATGCAAAAGGGGCATTTTTTAAGGAAATTTGAGGTTTTTGGCATCTAAGGATGGAGTTTTGACTCCAAATTTTGTGAGTATAATCATAATTATTTGATTAATAATCCATAAAAATTTAAATTCCATTGTAAAATTGGATGTGATTTCTATTTTTACATAGACTTAAGCCTCTCAAAACATAGTCAAGAAGAAAGCAAGCTTGAGCAAGATGAAGCCTCCAAGAGCAAAATTCAGGATTTTGGTTTTTTATAACCCTTGCGTTAGTTTTAAAGGTATATAAATTTGTTTTAAAATATTTATAAATTAATAAATAACTATATTTTATTGTTTTGAAGATTCTAGAAAGCTTCTAAGTGACAAAAGTTGGCTTAATAGGCCATCTTATCAATCAAATAAATGAAGTTTGGAGTTGAAATATTTATATTAGATTTAAAATAGAGTTTACCACATTACATATATATATGTTTTTATGTTTAAATATCATTATTAAATCAATAAATAAGTGACACTTCATGTAAGTTGACTAGTCTTTGAGTTCACATCTCTTCGGTTGACTAGTTTGATTAGTTTCATGTATTTTCCATGATTTTCATGCAAGATAAAGACATTAAAAAACTTAAAATAACTTTAAATATGGAGTTATATTCAAAATTATGGCATTTTTTTATGCAAATAAGTTTTAAAAGTCAACATGGGCCCACCACTTCCAATTCTATGCCAAAAGTAAAGGCCATGCAAATTTTTGAAGACTTGAAGAATTGAAGACTTTGTTTAATATTATAAAATGAATTTATTATTGGGGAATGGCATGGATTTTTAGGCATGATGACATTATTTTACATAAATATAGGCCCACCACTTTTATAATTCCAAAAATAAGGTTTCTTGCAAGATAAAGAAGGAAGGAGATATTTAAAGAATATTATAATTAATTTGAACTCAAAAATTGACTAGAGTTCAAATCTAGTTAATCTACTCTTATTTTTTCAACTCTAATATTAGATATGGCTTATATTTTATTTATATTTAGGATTTTTATCCATTTTTTGGGGGAATCCCTCTTTTGGCAAGACTAGACTCTCCCAAAATTTGAGTTTTGTAACCTTTTCAGAGAAATAAAAGATTGTTTCAGATTTCCATTACTTTGGTATAGTGTGTTAATAATAGTTTGATTTGCATATATGGTAGAAATATCCCCCTTGTCAAGTTTTGATGTCACTTAGATATTGGTATGATATTATGCAAGTCATGTTTAGTGTTTAATGTCATTTGTTTAAGCTAATAGTAGATAAAAATTGATTGGTTAGTGCCTTGAATCGGGCCTATTTCATCATTTTGTTCAAGCTTATATTAATTGATAAAACCTCTTCATGAAATACTGATCCATAGGATTCAATTAAAGTTTTAGATTCAATCTTTTCTTGTCTAATCAGTGTTTTGGAATCTCAATTTGAGTTGGAGATCCCTTTTTTGTCAAGATGAGACTCTATCAAAATTTAAGTTTTATAACATTTTTAGAGAAATAAAATATTGTTTTAGATTTCCATTTACTTTGGTATAGTGTGTTAATATCAATTTGATTTGCATATATGGTAGAAATATCTCCCTTATCAAGTCTTGATGTCATTTAGATAATGGTATGATATTATGCAAGTCATATTTAGTGTTTAATGTCATTTGCTTACGCTGATAGTGGATAACCATTGACTGGTCAGTGCCTTAAATTAGGCCTATTTCACCATTTCCTTCAAGCTTATATTAACTAATAAAACCTCTTCATGAAATACTGATGCATAGGATTCAATTAGAGTTATCAATTTAATCTTTGCTTATCTAGTCAATGTTTTAGAAGCTCAATTTGAGTGGATGAACCAATAATATAAGTGTATCACCAATAGTAGATTAAGATTTCCCTTTCAGTTTCCTTCTCTCCCTTTTCATTTGAATAGTTAGTAGTTTAGTAAGTAGTGTAAAGTGATACATCAGAGGATCTAGCCTCACCAAAATCTAGAGGTCTATCTAAGTTCAGGTGTCTCACATCTCAGATTATTCCAATGTTAGTCAAAGTGTGAAAGTTTTAGAGCCAAATCTATCAAGCCTTCAAGTAGGGTGCTATCTTGATAACTAACCAAACTTAGTAAAGAAATGACTGAAGTTAATCCAAAAATTGTTTGCTAACATTATATAATGAAAATCACCATAAAGGATGTATGGTATCATGCTTTTATTTATTACTTGATAATTAATGAATGCTAAAATGACCTAAATTGTACTAAAAAAATATCATTACCCATGAGGATCAGTGATTCTATGATTAATTAGGCATATTATATAGAAGAAATCATGAGTGAATTTATATAAGATGCTTAAACAAAGAAGAGGCAACTAAAGTACTTAGATATTTACATGGGAAATATGTAACTAATCATGGTTTAGGTAGTTCCATAACCCTCCAAATCCTCTAGTTAGGTTATTTCTAGCCACAAGTCTTTAAGGATGCTCATAACCACATCATTATTTTCCATATTTTCCATATTTTCCAATTTCCATACACAAAGAACACAACCCTTCTATGCTATTATAGCCAATTTTAGATGTTTAGATATTAAAAATGGGGATTACATTTTCTTAGAGATATCAATGCTAATTAATCTATGACAAATTAATTTATTTTGATGATGACTAATTATTGTATCCATTAGATCAAGGTTAAAGCATTCAATAATTGCACCACTAGCATGGTAATTGGCTTTCTCAAGGAGCATATCATCACTAAGTTTGGGATGCCATTCACTTTGCTATGTGATAATAGTCCCACTTTATCTCTCTCCAATCCCCTAAATGGGCATACAACAATTAGTTAATCCTAAAGTTCTCATCTAAATACTACTTGCAAGGTAATAAGGTAGCTTAATCAATGAACAAGAAATTTTTAGATATAATTAAGAAAATATTGGAAAAGAACCCTAGGGGATAGTATATTTTTTTAAAATTTTCATTATGGTCTAATAAGACTAGAATTAAATCATATCTAGGCACATCCTCATATCACTTCATTTATGGCCAAGATCTTATCTTTCCTATGAATTTGAGGATACCAACCTTTCAGTTTATGAGAGATTAGATAGATACCAATGATGAGATAGAGGCTTGACTCCTAAATTTGATAAAACTCAAAGAAAAGTGTGATGTAACCATACTAAACTTTATAAAACACCAAGAAATTATCAATCATTGATTTGAAAAATGAGCCAAAGTGAAAGCCTTTTGGATATTCAATTTAGTCCTTCTATAAGACAAAGTTCATGGGAAAAAGTGATATCATGACAAGTTTGATTCCTTATGGCTGGGTCCTTACCAAACTTTTGAAATGATAGGTAAGAATGCACTTCATTTTATGTGTCTGACTAGAGAAGATGTGCTATTTCCTTTAAATGGGTAGTTCCCAAACACTACTTCCACGCCTAAATTGGCCTAATAATCTTCTATAAATAACTTATTTTTACTTTCTTACTTTGTTTCCTAATTTAATTTTTTATTTGTTACTTTCATCATCAATATGGCCTCACATTTATCTCTATATGGTCTAGCCTATCTATTTTTACCTATGGATTCCTTGATAACCAAAGAATTAGGAAGGATGGTTTATATATAGGTAGAGCAAGTGACATTCTAGTGTGTAAGTAATACGAGTAGTTTATGACTTAAGATTATATTTTTAAATCAATTTCAAAATCTTGGGATATCATGTGAATTCTAAATTTATTCATGTTTGGGTAAAATATTTGGGCCTTGAAGGTATTATCTCAAAAACATGCACAAAAATCACATTTTAATGGTTTTTGGGTTTTTTTGGATGAAGCCACCAAAGTTAAGATATCGAGTGAAAAACCTATAGTTATACATTTCATTTGTGACAATGGTCCCCAACCCAAAATTAAGACTTTAAAAATAAATATAAAAGACAAACAAAATAAAAATTAATTTTTGAAAAACTAAATTTTTGGGTGAATTAGGAAACCTATACCAGGGCTATGGACACCTATATGGTAGTAAATCAAGCCCTTGAGTTGTGTTAGAGACAAATCCATCACGGTTATGGATGCTTGAATAATAAAAAAGCAATGTATAGGCAAATGTTCTCAAGGTAGGATTCACTAGCCTAGTGGTTGGGGCTATAGTAGCTAGTCCTTATATGTTCCATGAAGTAGTAACAAACTCATTTTCACACTCTGGGTCAATGAGAATATAATATTTTATCATGTGTCCATTTCATTTATTTCCTCTCTTAGATATGTTCATGTTGCATGCACTATCTTAGCTATAGATTTTGTGTTTATAGACACATATATCTAGTTTGAAAATACTCAAGAGTATTTATAGCAAAGTAACCATTTGTTGTTACTTTAACAATATGCCCTAATTACTACAAAATAATGAAACCCACTTTTTTACCTTTTTATTTGCTCTTACTTGCGTTCATGGTCTAGTTGGTATCTACACTCTCAAGTTACCTTGGTGGGTCATCTTAGTTTACATGATGATTTGGGTCCCACAACCACCTCCAATGGATAAACCACATCTATGTGAGACAACTTCAAATAATACACTTAGTGTGATAGTAAATTTTTAACCTCCTAATTTATATTTGAAAATTTGGATTGCTTAAATCTCTCCAATCACTCCATGGGGCTATTTTGGTTTGCATGTTGAATCAACCTTTGAGACCCGCTCCATTGTGATGACCAAGTTATGAAAGAAAGTGTTGTAAATATTGTAATTGATGTCAAAGGTCTAGCATTGGTGATAAATGCCTCATAGCATTTATTGTCTAAAGGTGTTTTTAATGTTCATGTTTTGGCTAAAATGTGTTGAAATTTATTTAATATTAATGAATATATTTTTGGTTGCATAAAAGTCAAAAGAGGGCCCATGGAGAAGTTAAAGAGTCACAAGGTAAGGAAAAAAGAGGAATGGGACACATTTTTCCATGAAGAGTCACCTTAAAGAATTTAAAAGGTCACCAAGATAAATACAAAAGAGGAAAGGATGCATTTTCTTATAAAGGGTCACCATGTGACTTTTTAAATACAAAGATTTAAATGGTCATGCAAGTTTGGTGCTATTTTCCATGAGGAGTGAAGAGTCACAAAGGGTGAATGTCAAAGGTCATTTGGAAAGCTATAAATAAAGGCTTGGGAAGGTATTTATAATATGTAAGAGAGTGCATAGTTTGTAATTGTTTTATATAATAAAAAAGGAGAGAATAGAAAGAGATATTATAGAGTTCTATCATTTTTTGAGAAATAAACATTGAGAGATAGTTGTGTTCTATAGACAAGAGATGTTGGTGCTCTTGTGGATTGGTGCTCACAAATATTTGTAAGGGATTGGTGCTCCTGTGGGTCGGTGCTCACAAATAATTATTGTGTTGGTACTCGACAAAGGGGTTGGTGCTCATGTAAGTTGGTTCTTGTGAAATTTATAATTTTATTTGGTGTTCATTCATATACTTGAGATTGTTTTCTGTGTTTTTTCCCACTTTAGGTTTTCACCTAAAAATCTATCTCTCTCTCTCTCTCTCTCTCTCTCTCTCTCTCTCTCTCTCTCTCTCTCTCTCTCTCTCTCTCTCTCTCTCTCTCTCGTGTGTGGTGCATGTTATTATTTTAGTTTTATTGCATATCTTGAATGTATGGTTAAGTAGAGTTTAATTAAGTAAAAAGATTTATAAGATATATGATATACTGATTCACCCCGCTCTTAGTATATCCCATGCTTAATAATTGGTATCAAATGAGGTTCCTTTTTGAAAAGTCTTATAGCTTGAAGGTAGATCAGGGAAAGCATGATGGCTGGATCACATGAAGGTTTTTATATAAATAAGGCACCTTTGTTTGATGGAAAAAATTATGATTTTTAGAGAATAAGGATGAGGACTTATTTGATGTGTCTTGTATTCAACATTTGGCAAGCAGTTATGGAAGAATACAAGGAGCCACAAACACTTGTGACTATTCTGGCAGAAAAGAAGGCAAGTGAAAATAATGCTAAGGATTTAAATGTTATTTTATGTGGTTTATGTGAATCAGAATTTGTTAAAGTTATGTAATGCAAATCTGCTCATGAGACTTGGGTAAAACTTTAAAATATTTACAAAGGTGATGGAAAAGTTTAGCAAGCTAAGCTCCAAACTTTTAGAAGATAGTTTGAGAGTTTAAAAATGAAAGAGGAAGAAAATATAGTAAGTAATCTTTTATGGGTTGATCAAATAGTTAATCTTAAACAAGGCCTTGGAGAAAATTTAGAAGAATCAATGGTGGTACAAAAGGTTTTGATATCTCTACCAATTAGATATGATGCAAAACTTTCAACAATCAAGCAGATGAAGGATCTAGCCAAGCTACAAATGGATGAACTACATGGTATTATTATGGAATATAAGATGTGAACCAAACAAGAGAAACCCTCAAAGAGGGAAGCTACTTTCAAGAAATCAAAGAAAGACAAGGTTAATATTCAAGAATCAAGTGACAACTTTAGTGATGATGAAGATGACAATGGAGCTCTATTCATCCGTAAGTCAAAAAAGGGCATAGGTAAACATCAAGGAAAATTACCTTTTAAATGTTTTAATTATGGAAAGATTGGATATTTTGTAGCTAAGTGCCCAGATAAGAGTAATGGTGACAATGAATAAGGAAGGTCTACATACAAGGATAATTTCAAATGCAAATTCAAGAAGGGATTCAAGAAGAAGAGTTTATACTCTAAAGATCCTAGATCAATTGAAGAGAGTGGAGTCAGTGATTTAGATGAAGAAGATATTCTATTCATGACCATACATGAAGATACCTCTGCAAACAAAAGTATAGATGATCAAGAAGAAGAAAAAGATGAAGATGAAGTGAATCTATAAGGAGAACTCATTTGTACCTTAGAATAATTACAAGATATTGAGAAGAAGAATCATAGATTGAAGTACCAAATCAAAAAAATGAAAAAGATTCAAAAGAAATAATTGAAGATCTAAAAGTACGCATTGAAGAAGCCAAAAAGACTGAATAAGATCTAACAACTCAGTTACAAAAAGTAAGTGAAGAATGTGAAAGTTATGTTGTTTCAATTACCTCTTTAAAAGTAGATCTTGAGAAAAAAATAAAACAGTCAATGATAGAGCAACCAATGATTCAAAATTTGAGAATAACACTAATATGTTGAATAAGATATTAGAAATTCAAAGATCAATGTTAGATAAGATAGGTATTAGATTTGAAAAAGAGAAAGGGGAGGCCACTAATTTCATAGATAAGATTAACACAAAAAAGGAAAGAGCTATGTTGAAGCTCTTACAAAAAAGGAAATGAAAAAGGAAGAAGTTAAGAATATAGAGGACATATCAAACAAAGAAGGTTGAAAGAAACATAGATATAAAAGACAATCAAGTCAAATATACAAAAATAGGTTCTATTTTTATGGTTACTTTTTTTATTGTAATGGATATGGTCATAAGAAAATAAAATGTTGGAAAAAGGCTAACAATTTCAAAAACAAGGAGAAAGAAACTCATACAGTGTCAAGCAGAAGCCACAACTCTTTTGCTCTTCTATCAGTATTTAATGAAGAGGCCATAATATGTTACAAGTGCAATAAATTTAGATACATAAGCTAATACTATATAAGCATGTTTGAATGAATCAATGACCAAAGTTTCAAGGCTCCATTCATCAAGAAGAAAGTTTAAACAGGTTCATGGTAGAAGAAACAACTTAAAAAGTCTATGCTGGTCCAAATAGCTTTGCATGCAATAAATGAATAAAATCCATGATTCATTGATAACGGATATTTGAGACACATGATAGGAGACAAGAGAAATTTCATAACCCTAAAGAAGATCAATGGTGGTACAGTGAAATTTAGAGATAATACTACTACCGAAATTGCTAAAAAATGTACACTAAGTTTGGATAATGGTAGAACTAAGATTGAAAATGTTTTGTATGTAGAAGGTCTTAAGCATAATCTTTTAAGTGTAAGTCAAATGTGTGATCAAGGACACACACTAAAGTTTTATGAAAAAGGTTGTGAAATTAAGAGAAAATATTCATATGTGTTGATTGTAAATGCTCAAAGGATATGCAACATTTTATATATGTTATCAGATATCAAAGGTCAAAAATGTTGTTTGAGTCAAGTTGAGGAAAGTTGGCTATGGCATAGGAGAATAGGACATAAATTTTGACAATATTATCAACAAAAAAAGAAGCAAGTAGTTATATATCTTTTAAAGATTACAAATCCCTCTAACACACTTTGTGAACTATGTCAACATGGGAAGCAGGTCAAAAGATGGTTCAAAATAAAAGAATACTAGAACACTCAGATGTTAGAGCTTATTTACATTGATTTGCATAAACCTATAAGAACTCAAAGTACTCAAAGTGAGAAATATTTCATGTTAATTATTGATGATTTTACACATATGACCTGGGTGATGTTTTTGAAGAAAAAATTAAAAGCTTTCAGCCACTTCAAAGTATACAAGGCTTTTGTTGAGAATAAAATTGATTTGAAGATTAAGTGTCTGAGATCAGATCAAGGAGGAGAATTCATGTCAGATGAGTTTATTGAGTATTATGAAGACCATGGGATAAAGAGACATTATTCAGTAGCTAGAAATTGACAATAAAATAGAGTAGTTGAGTGGAAAAATAGAATAGTTCAGGAGATGGTGAGGACAATGATAAATAAATCCAAGATACTAGATAATTATTGGAGAGGTAGTTGGTACAGTAGTGAATATTTAGAATAGAGTGTTGTTGAGAGTCAATAGTGACAAGACTCCCTATGAGCCATGGAAAAATAAACTAGCTACAATTGATTACTTTAGATTTTTTGGCAGCAGATGCTCATAAAGAGAACTGATGAAAAATTAGGTAAGTTTGAATCTAGAATAGATGAAGGTATATTTATTGGATATTATAGCAAAATTGAAGTTTATAAATGTTATAACAAAAGAACCAAGAAGATTGTTGAAAGTGCAAGTGTCAGGATAGATGAAGATGTAGCAAAAAAGTTTAGTGATCCAGTGGACACTTCTAAAATCATTGAAGAAGAAGATTTTGAAGAGTTAGATGAAGATGAAAAGGAGAATAAAAATGACACCAAGACCCCATCCAAATATGTTTAGATAAACCATAATAAGAGTGACATCATTGGGAACATAAATGAAGGAGTTTGAACTAGAAAGATGATGGTAAGTGAATTTGAGCAAGTAAATTTTTCTTTGTAATCCAAAATTCAACCTAGAAATTTTTTAGAAGCTAAACATGATGAGCATTAGGTTAAGGAAATGGATGAAGAATTAAATAAAAAATAAAAAATGATACTTGGGAATTAGTGTCTAGACTAAAAGATCAAAATGTGATAGGAACAAAATGGGTTTATATAAATAAGTTGAATGAAGATGGTGAAGTTACTAGGAATAAAGCAAGGCTAGTATGTAAATGATATGCTCAGATTGAGGGTATAGATTTTGAAGAAACTTTTACACCAGTGGTAAGGCTAGAGGCTATTAGAATCTTTCTTGCATATGTAGTGTTTAAAAATTTCAAAGTGTTTCAGATGGATGTCAAGTCTACCTTCCTGAATAGGAATCTAGAAGAGGAGGTATACATTGAGAAACATGAGGGATTTATTCTCTCAAATGATAGTAGCCATGTATGTAGATTAACAAAAACACTATATGGATTGAAACAAGCTCCCAAATCTTGGTATGCAAGACTTGATAAGTACCTATAAGATCAAGGTTTTAAAAGATGTTTTGCTGGTAATAATCTCTACATCAAAATAGAAGGTGAGAATCAATTGATTGTTGTGATGTATGTTGATGACATAATGTTTGGAGGTAACATTGAAAGAATGACAAAAGAATTTTTTGATAATATGCAAAAATAATTTGAGATGTCTATGCTTGGAGAATTGTCATTTTTCTTAGGGTTACAAATATTTTAGTCAAATAAAGGAGTTTTCATATCTCAAAGTAAATATGCCAAGGAAATGTTGAAAAAAATTGGTTTTGAGGATTGTGCACTAGTTAGCACACTAATGGGTATAGGGAACAAGGTGAGTAAGAATGAATATTAACCTATTATAGATCAATATTTGTATGGATCTATGATTGGTAGTCTTTTATATTTGACATCATCAAGGCTAGACATCATGCATGTAGTAGGCATGGTTGTGAGATATTAGGCAGCCCTGAAGGAGAGTCATGTTCAGTTGGTCAAGAGAATATTGAGATATGTCAAGGGAACATTAGATTATGGATTGTGGTATCCCATAGGTAGAGATTTCACTTTGGTTTCTTATACAAATTTAGATTGGGTAGGTTTTTTGGATGATATAAAGAGTACCAGTGGAGGAGATTTCTTCCTTGATGATAGCTTAGTATCATGGCTAAGAAAAAAGCATAATTTAGTATCACATTCTATAGATGAAGAATAATATATTGCAGCAGTATTGTGTATTACTCAAGTTCTTTGGATGAAGCAAAGTTTGGAAGATATCAAGGTAAAATATGGCAAAGTTATTTCTATTTTTTGTGGAAACACAAGTGCTATTAATATTTTTAAGAATATAGTGATGCATTCAAGAATAAAACATATTCCTATCAGATATCACTTTTTGAGAGAGTAGGTTATATATTAACAAGTTAAGATGGAATATATCAATACTATAGAATATATTTTAGATATTTTCACAAAGGCACTACCAAAAGACACATTTGACTATCTACAATATAAGTTGGGAGTAATTTCTTTTACTTCCTGCCATTGAAGATTATCATCAGTTGAGGGGGAGCTAAGTTTTAGTTCTAGGATATGCCCTTTGCCATTTATGTCAAAGGGGGAGAAGAATAGAAATTGGTACAATAAATAGGTACAAGAATAGGTATAGGGAATACGTGTAGAAATAGGTACATAAATAGGTATAAGGAATAGGTACATGATGTTACAATAAGGGGGAGTTATTTTATGTTTTTTAGATTATGGTATGTGCAGGTTAGCATGTGTAGTATAGGTTTTAGGATATGGTAGTTTCCATTTGATGTTGCCATCAATGACAAAGGGGGAGATTGTTGAAAATATTGTCATTGATCTCAAAGGTCTATCATTGGTGATAAAGGCCTCATAGCATTTATTATCTAAAGGTGTTTTTAATGTTCATATTTTGGCTAAAATGTGTTGATATTTATTTAATATTAATTAATATATTTTTAGTTGCATAAAATTCAAAAGAGGGTCCATGGAGAAGTCAAAGAGTCATGAGGTAAAGATAAAAGAGGAATGGGACACATTTTTCCATGAAGAGCCACCTTAAGGAATTAGAAAGGTCATTAATATAAAGACAAAAGAGGAAAGGATGGATTTGCTTATGAAGGGTCACCATGTGACTATTCAAATACAAGGATTCAAACGTTCATGCAAGTTTGGCACCATTTTCCATGAGGAGTGAAGAGTCACAAAGGGTGAATGCCAAAGGTCATTTGAAAAGCTACAAATAAACGCCTGAGAAGCCATTTGTAATAAGTAAGAGAGTGTATGGTTTGTAATTATTTTATATAATAAAAAAGGAGAGAATAGAAAGAGATATTATATAGTTATATCATTTGTTGATAAAACAACAATGAGAGATAGTTGTGTTTTATACACAAGAGGGGTTAGTGCTCTTATGGGTTGGTGCTCACAAATAGTTGTTGTGTTGGTGCTAGACAAAGGGGTTGGTGATCCTAAAAGTTGGTTCTTATGAAATTTGTAATTTGAATTGGTGCTCATTCATATACTTGAGATTGTTCTCCATGGTTTTTCCCACTTTGGGTTTCCATGTAAAAATCTAGTGTCTCTCTCTCTCTGTCTTGTGTGGTGCATGTTATTGTTTTAGTTTTATTGCATATCTTGAATGTATGGTTAAGTGGATTTTGATTAAGTAAAAGGTTTATAAGATATATGATATATTGATTCACCCCCCCTCAGTATATCTCGTGCTTAATAGAAAGTTTCATATTTGGTATTTGGTATGGAAATTATTTTTTGACATACTTATTAAACTTGGAAATTTCTCAAAAGACTTAATTTTTTCTTCGATCAAGTTTTTCATAGGTTATTTTTTGAAAATATCAGTCTGCATACCTAACTATGCTTTCAAATCTTGATTAAGTCTTCAGGTTCAAATTTTACATGGTCTAGTTCTAATCAAGTTTAATTTTTTGGTTTGGTCTAGCTCAGATTTTATAAAGTCCCATAGACCTAATCATAGTTTTAAGTTTATTTAGGTCTAGGGGGCCATTTTATTTTTCATTTCTAATCAGGTATTCAAAACATGATTAGCTCTAGTGGTTATGACTTTTGTGTCTCATAGTAGTAGGTGGGACTTTGGTCTTGATTAGGTTGGTAGGGAGTCTTTAGCACCCTTATAGTTGTAAGTGGGGATATTTACATAAATAGGTATGGGGAATTTGTGCCCTAGATAGTGAAATGCTAAGCGAGGCCTAGACCTTGATTAGGTCTATGAATCCTTCCAAGCTACTCTATAGTTATCTATAATCTTCAGAATCCTAATCACAAAGATAAGCCCCTTAATGTATCCCACAATGATATTCAAGGTTTTGAATCTAGTTAAAATTTGAAAATTTATTGCCAAATCTCAATAGACCTATTCAAGGGAATAAATATCAATTAAGATTTGGGCCCCCACATAACTTAATACATTTAAAATTGGGGTTTCATCACCTAATTATCTTGGAACTTTATAAAAAAATACCATCTTTTGATAATCAAGATTTGGCGACCTAATTAACATTAAAACTTAAATTTTGAAAAAGCGCAGCTTTTTAAATTCCTTATGCCTTATGTAAGCCTAATTAGGTTTGGGAGGCCATTTTTAGCCCATTTTTGGTTTTTTACCATAACATTTCACTTAGATATTCATTTTTTAAATCATTTTTGATGCTAAAAATCTTGATCTGGGTCAAACATTTTGATGTTTTCACTTTTTGTAAAAAAAATTTGGTATAAAATTTGTTCATGTTTTCTTTCTTCATTTTTATAGTGAGATTTTAATTGTCTAAATTTACATGTTTTTTGGTCTTTTTATAGGCATAAGTGAAATGAGACATAACATTTGGAGGGAAGGAGATATACTATAATACTTTAGTCAGTCATATATTCATCAACATCAAGCAGTAATAGTTTCAACATTTAAATATTGCAAGCAATAGAATATAAGGTATGATACATAAATTTTACTATCTCTAGCACAATCCATAATTCCCATATCAAGTACTTGTATTAATTCAACTAATCACATATATTTTTATGCAATCAAGTCAACCCTAACCTAGCCTAAAGATCTAGACCCGATGCCCCATCACAACTTGGGTAGCCTACATATCCTATCCTTGGAATCAAGGTTTGATGTAGTTCTCCTTTCAATTATGATGGTCTCCTCCATGAGATACCATCATCGAAGGGACTGGAACTCAAAGACAAATAGGGAACAAACTACTTGTGACATAGATGAGCTTGTAAATATCTAATCTACAATCCCATAGCTAAAAGACACACTCAAACATAACACCTTAATATCTAGGGTTATGTGCTTACCTAAACACTCTCACATAAAAACCTAGATAATAACAATGATGAAGGAATATGCATTCTTAGTTCCATAGAGAATCACATGCTAGACATAGAGTAAGCTAAGTATACAAAACAAAATAAGTCATACAGAACATAGTAATTAAACCTATCATTCATTTATACTCTCAAGATTGTATGCATGTATACATGTTATCCTAATAACTTTTATCAACATATTGCTCAAGTTGAAATCATTTGAATAGTCAATTTAGGTAAGAGTCTAAACATATAATTATAGTATGTACCACCTAAGTATCTACATCTGAGATGGAGTATCCTATGATATTCTATACTATCATAGTTCCTGATCACTCTACCCAAACATTAACAATCGTAACATATATATTTATTTAGGTATAAATCAAGATATATTGAATATAGTAGTACCATTTGGGTATTTTTTGTACTATAAAACTCTATGAAATCACATGATATCATAGGTCTTTATGCTTGATCATATGACTCAAAACCAACAATAATCTTACACCTAACCATAATAATAAAACAAGTCAAGATCATACTATTTGAGTATACCTTCAATAACAATCTGGAGAGAACATAATCTCTAGGTACACCTCACGATGCACTGTGTTATTCTAGAAATTTAGATTCACTTTCATAGTTAAATTTCTCATGAAATATACCACATACAAGTTTTCATCCTTATAAGATGTAATAAACTTGATCTTGTTGACAAGTTTGCATAAGAGTACTGTGCTACATAAAGGCTATTTGCATTCACTAGCATTTATAACATATGCCATACTAAGGAATGATTATCAAGGTTATTTTCCTATGATCACACTCACTCCCTAAGCTTCCATACATATCTATGATGTCACCTACATACACAAAATAAAGGTTAGATGTAGTTCTACTAAAATACTAAAGGTATACATGATTACTGGAAAATTACATACTTAAGTAAGGATAACCATGTTCCTTAACTATAGTGAGAAAACTCAACATGCCTTCAAATAATATAACTTTCATCAAAGCTCACATAAGCTAGGATTTCAAAGATGTACATTATCACATAATATATACACATATGGATAGTTGTACAAATATAAATAATTGTACTTGGGAAACTACTCATGGTTTTTATCATATAAGCATATTTGTTTCAGTCATAATTTTAAACATGCTACTAATGTACCAAATATAAAATTAGATTTTATAAATACATATCCATTAAACATCGTAATCCATTTATCAACTTAAGATAAGAATCTAGATCACCTCCCAAACTAGATGAGAATGGACACATTCCTTATAGGAGTGGCAAGGTTTAAGACTCAAAAGAATTCTTTTTGACAAGAATAAAAAATTATTATGCTTTGGAGTAAAAAGGATTTTTCATATGCTTTATAATCCAACTAAGTTAATTTCCAAGGTAACATATTTCATTTACATAAATAACACCATTTATTACTTTAAGAGTTAACAATAACTAAGATATTATTTGCTTAGAAGAGCTTCCTAATTAAGGACAACTCATCAAATGTTTCTGTTCATACCTTAAGAGTAACTATTCTCAATTCAAGATAATTATAATCAATGAGATTTCTCATTCTATAAAATAAGGTTAAGGCTAGAATATTCATATTTAATTAATATGTTACCCATCCTTTTGTATTTACCTTGATATAAGAGTCAACAAACTCCGATCCATATATGGAACCCATTAAGAAGTTAATTAATTAGGCTATGTCTTAATATTCTAATTTTGTTTCAAGGATTCTGGTCTACACACCAAAACAATTTGATTACCTAACTTACTCATATAAACTTCACAATATCTAGCATAAAAGGAAACATTGACTAAGCACCATATATAGAGAGAAATATATGATATAGATAAATATTTTCTTACAACTATATTCATATTATATTTATAATATAAATATATTTTCATATTACTTCATTAACTAGAAATAGAGATATATTTTATATAAATCTATTCATATAAAATTATATATCTGGTTTGGCAATCATCACTAAAATGACATCGAAAGAGAGATAAGCTCCAACCAAACCATCAAATTCACACAAACCCCAAGGGTCAAATGTTTTAATTGATTGGTCAGAGACCAACATATAAAATTAACTAATTCCTCAAAATAAATATAGCATGGTTATAATATTCAGTAGACCTAAGCTATGAATACAATAGTTATTTACTATGCCCACAAAGGATAAAATGGTCATGCTAAAACAAAAAAACCTAAATGATTTTTCTACATCAAAGGATAACAACACAACTTGGAGATCCATCTTAGCCTTAACACAAATTCAAAATCTCTTAAGGAAATAAATAAGAATACAAGAATTTGAGGTAAAACTAAAGTTCCATTAAAAATATACCAAACTTTAATACATTACTTACCTAGCTGATTTACTCTCTAAAAGCATTACCATTCCTTTGTGTTTTGCTTCTCTTTCTTCTTTTCCAGTATTATCCTTATCTCTCTCCAACTATTCTCCCTATTTCCCATACAACCTTCTACCTTCCACCCTCTCTAAATTCATCTCTCCTTAACCATCAATTTCTCTTTATTGTGTCTCTCTCTCCTAAAAAGAGACATGACCAAAATAGTACATATATATTATATATATGTCTAATGAAAATATAGAGGGGTTTTCAGAGTCTATTGAAATCCTTGATTGAAATGGAATATTGTTCCACTTGAGTTGAAACAATTGAGATAAAATAATGGTGATGGTAGTACTCTTAGGATGAGTTAAAGAAAAGAAAAGAATAGGACTTGATATGGCAATAATGTGAATAATACTAGAAAAAAATACTATTATGAAAGGTTTGAACCATAGATGTGATGATAACAAGTATTGTATGAAGGCAATGAATAAGGCAAGATAAATGGCCTACATAAAAGAGGCAACCACCCCTTTTATAGCACATTGAGCCCCCCACCTTACATGCATATCATGCCATCCTCAGGATTGCATGAACTCCAATCTCTACCAACCCCACTTTTCTTCTACTAGGATGAAGAATATGCCTCCTCCTTTAGAAAACACAACCCCCTCCTTTAGAAAACATGTCCTCTAAAAAACACATCCTCCTCCTTTATAAAAATGTTCTCCTCCTTCAGATCTCACTTCTAAATACAATTCATCCCCCTTAAAATTTTGTAATAACTCTGCTTATATAATAGTTTACATCTAAGTATTGGCAAACAAACCAACTTAATTTTGATGTTAGTGGAGGACCAGTTAGTTAGTGGAGATAGTGGATTGGTGGAGTGAGAGTGGGATAGCTAGGATAATGTGAGCCATTAATCTAATTTCCTTATCATTCACTTTTCTATATATAACTTTATCTCCAAAGCCATAGTTTATCTCACCTAATAATTCTTTAATTTATATAAAAACATATAATTTGCTTAAACTGAGTGATATGTCACTTTACTAAATAATAAGTCTAGTTAATAAATTTAATAAAGATATTCATTTTTTTTGCATGAAAACCATTAAAGCAATGATAGTTAGTTATTTGATAGATATACATACATAATCCCATAATTAAAAGATAACTCTATCTTAAAAATAAAACTAATGTATATGTTTATATTGATTCTATCGACATATGCCATACAATATTGATATAAAAAATATCAATAATTAATTGGCTAAACATTCAAAGATGTTGATAATGACACATTTATTTTAATAGCTTATTCATAGAATCAAATATCTATTTCCTTCATCTACTCATGAAAATCATGACAATTAAAAGCATATCAAGACTAAATCTATAAACAAATGTAAGAACATATATCATAACCAACTTGTCACAAAGACACATATGCCACCATTGATGAGGGACAATAGTTCACCGAAGGGATATCATCAACAAGTGTTCTAAAACTTGGCATAGGAAAATGGCATGTAACATCCTCCCCCCTAAAATTGGCCATCACCCTCATGACACAAAAGTTACAAATGACAACAAAGTTTATCAACATATAAACATAGTATATAATATCATATCATGAAAATAACTAAAAAATTTACCCTAGAAACTCATCCTATTGCACTCATTTAATATTATTTATAGAGTATCGATCCCACAAGACCCTACTTGATGACATTTTCTATCATGCAATTAAGTTTTGTGAATGTCACTTATGCTAATTGGTTTAACATGACCACCCTAGGGTTTAAAAACATAGAAAAAGCCTTACTTACTTTCCAAATACACATGAGATCATCAAAAAAATTGACCAAGAAGAGTCCCACAAAACTTTCTAGCCCCTCTGCACATCTCTCTATTCTAGGGAGTGTATTCTCATATCGAAGAAAGGTATTAAGGGCACTTGGAAAAAATGATGTGTATATGTTAATATTATCTCTACTCCACATAACCTCAGATAAGTATAACATGCCAATACTATCATTACTTAATCGAAGCTCTTGACAAGTATGACTATGAATAGGAACTGGTAAAAATGTATAAAAAATCATGGAATGCCTGTTCATATGGAATCTATGTCTATTTTATACATTTGTACAGCCATACAACTTAATTTGATAAGTTTCACCCATCAAATCCTAGATTTGACAAGTACATCTATCGATTCAACTCAGTACCAATAATCTAAGTTAATGTGAGGCTAAGTAGGATACCATCCTATCTTTTAGAACTCACATTCCCAATTCACCACTCTTCCCTTAGGTCTCCATAACCTAATGATCTCTATAATATACAAAAGACTCAATAAAATATGAATCTATACTAACATCTCATAGAAAACAATACTCTATGCTAAATTATTCTAGATATGCTAACGTACATACAAGAAAAGTCATACAATCATTATGAGATTGTATTAAGTTACCATTACTTAAACATTACTAGTATCATATTCTTAACCTAAAATGTTATATTCAAAACAAAAATAATATCATAATTATCATAACATAAAAATGCTAAGGATTATACTATCCTTAAAGCCTTTAGAAGGGAACAAACAAAATAATTTCTCCCTACTTGCTCAGTTAGAATTAAAACTAGTTAAAATTTTACTTCAACCCCTAGATTGACAAGATATTTTGCACCTCCTATACCCTACTTACTTCTGGTGTAAGATATAAAAAATATATTTTCAAAACAACAAGCATTAATAAAAGAGAACAATATCTATCTAATCAAGAGGTATAATATCAATCCAATTATAATCAACTCTTTAATCTAGAATTAATATTTAATTCAAGGTTTGCACTCCCTATGGTCATGAGTGAAAAGTAGAGACATATTGTCTCAAAAAATCCTACATACCCTCATGAGGTAAAAATAAAACACCGCAATTCAATTTTACCAAAACACTACCTACTTACGAGATCTATAAGTATAGTATCACAATCTATCTTCATAATTAAAAGAGAGATAAATTACTAATCAAAAAGATATATCAATAATAAGTACAATATAATACAATGTAAAAATAAGATACTTGGCTTCCCTAGAGGACAGTTCCTGAAATTCAAGTATATATGGCAATCTCAAGTGTCGTCTCAAAAAAAAAGTAGTACTACTATGGGGTGGGAGAGTATCACCAGAGTGTTTTTACCACACTAATATCATTAGAGAATGACCCTCCCTTCATGGATGAGATATTTATGGCATGAAAATCCAAAGAGATAAGTAGTACCCATATCCTGTATGATTCCAACGCAAACATGCAGTGTATCATAGAAAGCCATTCTATTGCAAGATATCACACAACATGTGAATCATACTCATGAAATGAATATTTCTCACTAAACATGATTTAGCCCAAAGTCTTATAGATAATAAATGATAATGATCTAGATCAATCAAATTCATAGACACCACTTGATTGGATTGCCTTCATCTATCATTATGAGACTAGTAAGCCAATGAAGTTTGTCTCACTCCTTACTCTGAATCAAAAATGTAGATTGGTCAAATACAATTCAACCACAATATTCATTTAATTTAGGGTTAGATATACATTTATTCCATCAAATGTATGAATGAATATTACATTATTTTCTATCCCATACGAGAAATATTCACTACAGTTTTACCATTCAGTAAAATATACATAACTATAGATTTAAACTATCACAATTTGTTTCCCAACATACTACACCTATGATAACCCATATTACCATAGTCTAGTACTCTAAGAAATAATTACTAGTTTTCCTAAAAAAAATCATATTAAGTAGTCTTAAATCAGGGAAACATATGTAACTATATATAACGAAGCAAATCATAGTTCCATGAAACATAATAACATACCACACAACATTAGTTCTATGGTACTCTAACACCATGCAATTTCTAAACCATGGTTCAATATTTTAGAAAAACTACTAAAACTCAAAATCAATTTAATGAATTAGTTATAATATATGGAACAAATATTGCATATAACCATTAGAAAAATTCAAAACTTTGTTTTCTTGAAACACAAGTAATCTAGTTTAACAATCAATTTATATTTAGGGGTTTATAAGCAATAATTTGCCAAACTAACTTTAATAAATCCTTTCTATTTTTAGTTAATATTTCACTTGATGTTAGGATTTTGGAGCTAAAAGCTTCACTGATGCAAACAGGAGAGGAGGTTGCTGAAGATTGCAGAGAAGTTGGGGTCGGTCTGATCAGCTGACGTCGGCAGGATAGCAAAGGGAAGCAACCGACGTCGGTCATATATCGGCCGACGTCGGTCACCTCTAGGCAGACAGGGACCGACGTCGGTCGCCTGTGTAGTTCGACTGCGAGTTAATTACGAGCAGTGAGCTAACGAACCAAGAGTTTGCATGATGAGTGCTAATTTTAGACTCATAGCTGCGGATCTAATTATTGTAATTAGATGTCTAATCATTGTTTGGATGAGATCTATATAATAGACTCATGGTTGTATTGGAAAAGTGTGCTAGGGAGTAAGAGAGCATAATTATAAGCTCCTTCTGTGTGTGAGGTAGAGCTATGGTGCGTTCCTCCTAGTGCCACAGTACCAGGCTTGTTGGTGCTGGATTGGAGAGCCAGCTGGGTTCTTCAAGAGTGTAGGATCTTGGTCACAGTTGCATGGCCTATATAGGAGATCTACATGGTAAGTAAGATCGTTGATCTGCAGGTGTATGTGTGTGCAAGGTCGAGGTTCACAGGTGAATAGAACCATTGCTTGATTTGCAGGTGTGCAAGGTCATACAGACAGCAACACAACAGGGAGCAGTATCAGGCAGGATCTACTTGGAGTACAGGTGTGTACTCGGATAGAGCAAGAGGAAGGCAAGGAAGTTCCTTCCATAAGTATGGTCCGTTGAATTGCAGGTTGTTGCAGGTTCATGGGAGATCTACTTGAAGTACCTTGAGTACTTGTGGAGCACGTGGAGTGCTTGTGGAGTGCGTGGAGCACTTGTGTTATGCGTGGAGCATGGGAGGTGAACACCAACTTTGTATTTGAGTTGGGTGTTGGGACCTGTGAGAGGGAGAGCTTTGGGGAGAAGATTTACTGTTCACTTGAGGTGTGGGAATCCTCTGTAAGGTGGTGGAGAAGATGTGGCATATTCTCTATTGTATTCTTTTCTGTATAAAGTGTTAATACAAGTTGTGTATTGTCTCTCATATGCTGTGTTATTCTGAATTCTAGTTACTTGGTGAATCTGGTTATTTCCGCATATTAAGTTGTTTGAAGTTTGGTAATCAATTGTATGTTTTCGGTTTCGCATCCTGACAAGTGGGATCAGAGCATGTTTGTTGTTCTAGATTCCTGACAAGTGGTATCAGAGCCTTGGTTGTAGGTTCTTAGCTCGATACCAATGAGTGGTATCAGAGCTAAGGTTGCAGGAAGCAGGTTGTGTTTTTGATTACAGGGCACTCTCAGGGTTTTCTGATTGAGTGGGAGTAGAGCAACGGCAGATCAAAGTAAGCTAAGAATGGAGGAGTTGAAAAGCACAGACGATTACTCACGGTCTGATGGAAAGAAAGAGCAGGTAAAAGAAGATTGTTGGTTGGTAACAGATCAGCATGAAGAAACTGAAGATACAGATGTTGCAGGTGTTATTGCACAGGATGTGTTTGCAGGTTTCTTGGATAAAGTTGAATCTTGGATAAAAGATTTGGTTGCCTCTTTCCATGCAGTCCCAGATAGAGGAGCTGGTAAGCCTTGCCAAAGAATTGGCAAAGGGGAAGTGAAGCTGAAATTGCAGACGGCCAACACACAGGTGTTGATGAAGGTCATGCAGGTCCCAGGTTTGGAGATATGGCTAATTTCTTCAGAAAGATTGGGTGATGAGAGATGCACAAGAACTCTCACAGCGGTAGCACTTGAATTAGCTGGTGGTAAGAAAACAGGTATACTTTATCTACTTGTTTATATTACTGATTTTTCTTCTGTTGCAGAGACGTGGCTTCGTAGGCTTGGTCACATGAGCAGGAAGGAGATGCATGTTCTTAAGCGGAAGACAGATATATTTGACAGGCTTAAGAACTGGAAAGCCTTGGTGTTCTTGGAGGAGATGGCGGACAGAGTTCAGTGGATGAGGCTGGATACATCTGAGCAGGGCAGTTTGGACATGGAGATTGATTCAAAGAAGCTCGCGGGTAAAAAGTCATCACTCACAGGCGAACACAGACACCGATGTCGGTCAAGAGGAACCGGCGTCGAACAGACAGGTGCCGATGTCGGTCATGTGCAGACCGAAGCCGGCAGTGTCGGGCAGGGTAAGACCGACGTCGGTCATGGGACCGACGTCGGCAGTATGTAAGACCGATGTCGGTCAGGAGGACCGACGTCGGTAGCAGGGACACCAGCGCAGGCTGGTTGGTAGTCAGGTACAGACGCATGGAACCGACGTCGGTCGGATGCAGACTGTGGAGTGACCAAGGTCGGTCACTGTAAACGGATTTTGGGTGGACAGCAAGCTGTCAAGGTGTCTCAAACACCCATACGGAGGACTGAAGGCGTAAGTAGGCCCTCAAATTCGTTGTTCCTCTTCTTCATACTTGTTGCTGATTGTATAGCAGGAAGGATCCAGGAAACAGGTGTGAGCTTGGCAGGGATATGATGCAGAACCAGACAGGTGTCTTGGTAGGTTTGCCAGCTAGATGAAAGCACAGAGACGAATGGATGCCTTAGTAGAAGAATAGAGAGAACGGATACATGAGACGGAAGACCAGGCATACGGTCTTGAGGAGCTGCAGGACAGTGGTACCAGGTTTGACAGGTGGAGGACGAAGCATGGCTTCAGTCAGTGTCAGGTAACTACTATGGTTTGTCTTACCAGGGGGATGATGAGTCATGACATCATTCTGTTGCTGTATGTGGATAGTATGCTAGCTAGCAGGAGTGTACATACAGGGTTTTGCTGAGCTAAGGGTAAGGTTAGTTCAGTGGCATGTCATGAGGAGTTTGGAGCAGCGGAATTCTTTGACATGGGAGGCATGGAGATCACTGGTTGATTTTGTCTCGAGTGGGAGCTGATGTGAATCAGGTGTTGGCGAGGTTCGGGATACAGAACCGGAGCACACTAAGGGCTGGACAGGTACAGTGTTCGAAATCACATGAGGTCTGGTATAGACCTGAATATTCCCATGCAGTGGGAGCTGTCAGAGTTAGGAGCCAATTCGGGGAAGTGGGTTCTCAGGTTTTCTGAGAGGGACCGGCAGCAGGTGTTGCTATGCAGGGTCAGGACTTCACTACCTGGTGTTGTAGGTTCGGATGTGGCAGGGTACTCGGATGACAGGTGGTACATCACAGGTTGTGTGGTGTGTTGTCTTCAGGTGGGAGCTTGAAGAGGGATACAAACTAGGAAACAGATTAGACAGAGTACAGGTACAGGTACAGTGCAGCTGTTTATCTCCAAGTGGGAGATTGTTAGGATTGTGGAGCTAAAAGCTTCACTGATGCAAACAGGAGAGGAGGTTGCTGAAGATTGCAGAGAAGTTGGGGTCGGTCTGATCAGCCGACGTCGGCAGGATAGCAAAGGGAAGCAACCGACGTCGGTCATATATCGGCCGACGTCGGTCACCTCTAGGCAGACAGGGACCGACGTCGGTCGCCTGTGTAGTTCGACTGCGAGTTAATTACGGGCAGTGAGCTAACGAACCAAGAGTTTGCATGATGAGTGCTAATTTTAGACTCATAGCTGCGGATCTAATTATTGTAATTAGATGTCTAATCATTGTTTGGATGAGATCTATATAATAGACTCATGGTTGTATTGGAAAAGTGTGCTAGGGAGTAAGAGAGCATAATTATAAGCTCCTTCTGTGTGTGAGGTAGAGCTATGGTGCGTTCCTCCTAGTGCCACAGTACCAGGCTTGTTGGTGCTGGATTGGAGAGCCAGCTGGGTTCTTCAAGAGTGTAGGATCTTGGTCACAGTTGCATGGCCTATATAGGAGATCTACATGGTAAGTAAGATCGTTGATCTGCAGGTGTATGTGTGTGCAAGGTCGAGGTTCACAGGTGAATAGAACCATTGCTTGATTTGCAGGTGTGCAAGGTCATACAGACAGCAACACAACAGGGAGCAGTATCAGGCAGGATCTACTTGGAGTACAGGTGTGTACTCGGATAGAGCAAGAGGAAGGCAAGGAAGTTCCTTCCATAAGTATGGTCCGTTGAATTGCAGGTTGTTGCAGGTTCATGGGAGATCTACTTGAAGTACCTTGAGTACTTGTGGAGCACGTGGAGTGCTTGTGGAGTGCGTGGAGCACTTGTGTTATGCGTGGAGCATGGGAGGTGAACACCAACTCTGTATTTGAGTTGGGTGTTGGGACCTGTGAGAGGGAGAGCTTTGGGGAGAAGATTTACTGTTCACTTGAGGTGTGGGAATCCTCTGTAAGGTGGTGGAGAAGATGTGGCATATTCTCTATTGTATTCTTTTCTGTATAAAGTGTTAATACAAGTTGTGTATTGTCTCTCATATGCTGTGTTATTCTGAATTCTAGTTACTTGGTGAATCTGGTTATTTCCGCATATTAAGTTGTTTGAAGTTTGGTAATCAATTGTATGTTTCCGGTTTCGCATCCTGACAAGTGGGATCAGAGCATGTTTGTTGTTCTAGATTCCTGACACTTGAGAATAATAATTAAAAGGCCCTACCCCTAGGTTTGTGAATATGCTAACAATCATGAATATGTAACTCAATACATAGTTAAATTCCACGTGTTGGTTTTCACATTTTAATGAATATAAAATCTCTGCAAGTTTTAACTCATGATACGAGGTAACTATGTACTCAACTCATATATGACACTCCCTAATGGGTCACTTAATAATCCATACTTGTGGATTAATCAAAAGTGTACAAGTGCTCTTAAGGGTACACACTCAATGTTTCCCCACATACATTTCATGAATGTTTCATGCTAATAATAGTCACCATGCTATACAAGAGGGTTTATCAAGTCCCAAAATTCCAATCATGGTATAACATGGTTCCAAAATGAATTAATACTAATAAAAAATACCAGTGTAATACTTTATGTCACTAAGTTCACACTAGTGAACAGAAAGACATGAAAACACTAATGGACACATTAGGTCCTAGAGTAACCACAGCTCTGATACCACATGTAACAACCCCATAAGTTATACTTAGATAATGTAGATTTTTTTAAATTGAAACTAAATATTGAACATACATTTAACCACTATTATACTATAATACTTTGGTTATTCATATATTCATCAACATCAAGCAGTAACAATTTCAACATTTTGATATTGCAAGCAATAGAAAATAAGTTATGATACATAAAGTTTACTATCTCACTAGGGACATTAGCACAATCCATAATTCCCATACTAAGTACTGGTACTAATTTAATTATTCATATTGATTTCTACACAATCAATTTAACCCTACCCTATCCTAAGGATCTAGAATCGATGCCCCACCATAACTTGGGCAGCCTACATATCCTCTCCTTGGAATTAGGGTCTGATGTAGTTCTCCTTTCAATTGTGATGGTCTCCTCCATGAGATTCCATCATCTAAGGGATAGGCACTCTAAGCCAAATAGGGAAAAAAATACCCATGACACATATGAGCTTCTAAATCTCTGCTCTACAATCTTATAGCTAAAAGACACACTCAAATATAACACCTTACTATCCAGGGTTATGTGCTTACCTAATCACTCTCACATAAAAACCTAGATAATAGAAATGATGAAGGAATATGAATTCCTAGTTCCATAGAGAATCACATGCTAGGTGCAGGAGTAAGCCAAGTATACAAAATAAAATAAGTCATACAGAACATAATAGTCAAACCTATCATTCATTATTATTCTCAAGATTGTATGCACACATACATGTTATCCTACTAACTGTTATGAACATATATCTCAAGTTTAAATAATTTGAACATTCAATTTAGGTAAGAGTATAAACATACATCTATAGAATGTACCACCTAAGTATCTACATCTGAGCTAGAGTATCCTATGATATTCCATACTCTCATAGTTTTGGATCACTCTACCCAAAGATTAAAAACTATAACATATATATTTATTTATGTATGGGTCAATATATAATGAATAAAGTAGTAACATTTGGGTACTTTCTATACTGTAAAACTATATGAGATCCCATACTATCATAGGTCTTTGTGTTTGAGCATCTGACTCAACACCAATAATAATCTTACACCCAACCATAATAATAAAGCAAGTCAAGATCATACTATTCGAGTATACCTTCAATAACAATCTGAAGAAAACATAATCTCTAGGCATAACTCATAATGCACTATGTTATTATAGAAATTTATAGTCACTTTCATAGTTAAATTACTCATGAAATATACTGCATACAATTTTTCATCCTTACAAGATGTGATAAACTTGATCTTGCCGACAAGTTTGCATAAGAGTATTGTGCTACATAAAGGCTATTTGCATTCACTAGAATTTATAGTAGATGCCATACTTTATAATACCCATCAAGGTTAGTTTCCTATGCCCACACTCACTCCTTGAGCTACCAGTGATGTCACCTACATACATAAAATCAAGGCTAGATGTAGTTTTACCAAACTACTAAAGGTATACATGATTACTGAAAAATTGCATACTTAAGTAAGGATAACCATGCTCCTTAACTATAGTGAGAAAACTTAACATGCCTCCAAACTATATAACTTGCATCAAAACTCACATAAGATAGGATGTCAAAGAATTACATTATCACATAATATATACACCTATGGATAGTTGTACATATATAAATAATTAATTGTACTTGGGAAACTACTCACAGTCTATATCATATAAACAAGTTTGTTTCAATCATAATTTTAAACATGATACTAATGTACCAATTATAACATTATATTTTATAAATACATATCCATTAAACATCATAATCCATTTAACAACTTAAGATAAAGTCTAGATTACCTCCCAAACTAGACGAGAATGGACACATACTCCTTGTAGGAGTGGTAAAGGTTTAAGACTCAAAATAATTTTTTTTTACAAGAATAAAACATTATTATGCTCTAGAGTCAAAAATATTTTCCATATGCTTTATAAATCCAATTGAATTAATTTCCAAGGTAACATATTTCATTCGCATAAATAACACCATTTTTCACCTTAAGAGTTAACAATAACTAAACATTATTTGCTTAGAAGAGATTCTTGATTAAGGATAACTCATCAAATGTTTCTATTCATACTTTAAGAGTAATTATTCTCAATCCACGACAATTATAATCAATGAGATTTCTCATTTTGTAAAATAAGGTTAAGGTTAGAATATTCATATTTAATTAATATGCTGCCCATCCTTTTGTATTTACCTTGATATAAGAGTCAACTAACTCCAATCCATATATGGAACCCATTAAGAAGTTAATTAATTAGGATCTATCTTAATATTTTAGTCCTATTTCAAGGATTCTGGTCCACACACCAAAAAAATTTGATTACCTAACTTACTCATATAAACATCTCGATAGCTAGCATAAAAGGAAACATTGACTAAACACCATATATAGATAGAAATATATGATATAGATAAATATTTTCTTACAACTATATTCATATTATATTTATAATATAAATATATTTCCATATTACTCCATTAATTAGCAATAGAAATAAATTTTAGATAAATCTATTCATATTATATTCATATACAAATATATATCTGGTTTGGCAATCATCACTAAAATGACATCGAAAGAGAGATAAGCTCCAAGCAAACTACTGACTTCACACAACCACTCAAGGGTCAAATGTTTTAATTGACAGGTCAAAGACCAACGTACAAAATTAATTGATTCCTCAAAATAAAATAGCACGGTTATAATGTTTTGAAGACCCAAGCTATGAATACAATAGTTATTTACTAGGCCCATAAAAGACAAAATGGTCATACCAAAACAAAAACACCTAACTCATTTTTATACATCAAATGATAATAACACAACTTGGTGATCCATCTCAGCCTTAACGAAAATTCAAAATCTCTTAAGGAAACAAATAAGAATACACGACTTTGAGGCAAAACTAAAGTTCGATTAAAAATATACTGAACTTTAATACATTACTTACCTAGAAAAATTACTCTCTAAAAAGCATTACCATTCCTTTGTGTTTTGCTTCTCTTTCTTCTTTGCTAGTATTCTCCTTATCTCTCTCCAACTATTCTCCCTAATTCCCATACAACCTTCTACCTTCCACCCTCTCTAAATTTATCTCTCCATAACTATCGATCTCTCTTTATTGTGTCTCTCTCTTAGAAGGAGACACAACCAGAATAGTGCATATACATTATATATATGTCTATTGAAAATGTAGAGGGGTTTTCTGAGTCTATTGAAATCCTTGACTGAAATGGAATATTTTTCCACTTGAGTTGAAATAATTGAGATAAAATAATGGTGATGGCAGTACTCTTAGGATGAGTTAAAGAAATGAAAATAAAAGAATAGGATATGATATGGCAATAACATTAATACTATTGGACAAAAATGCTACTGTGAAAGGTTTGAATTTTACACATGATGATAACAAGTATTGCATGAAGGCAATGAAGAAGACAAGATCAATGGCTTGCATAGAAGAGGTAGACACCCCCTTTATAACACATCAACCCATCCCTCTCCTTTAGAAAACATGTCTTCCTTTAAAAAACACATCCTCCTCCTTTATAAAACATGTCCTCCTCCTTCAATTTTTGCTTCTAAAGATAATTTATCCCCCTTAAAATGTTGTAATAACTCTTCTTATATAGTAGTTTACATCTAAGTATTGGCAAATAAATTGACTTACTTTCGATGCTAGTGGAGGACTAGTTAGTTACTGGAGACTGTGGTTTAGTGGAGTGGCGCTTGTGGTGGAGTGAGAGTGGGACAACTGGGATCATGTGAACCATGCATCCACCTTCCTTATCATTCAATTTTTTATGTCTAACTTAATCTTTAAAGCCATAGTTTATCTCACCTAATAATTCTTTAATTTATATAAAAACATATAATTTACTTAAATTGAGTGATACACCACTTTAATAAATAATAAGTCTAGTTAAGAAATTTAATAAATATATTCATTTTTTTGCATGAAAACCATTAAAGTAATGATAGTTAGTTATTTAATAGGTATACATACATAAGCCCATAATTAAAAGATAACTATATCTTAACAAAACTAATGTATATGTATATATCTATTCTATTGACATATGTCATACAATATTGATATAATGAATATCAATAATGAATCAGCTAAAAATTCAAAGACATTGATAATGACACATTTATTTCAATAGTTTATTCATATAATTGAATATCTATTTCCTTGATTTACTCATGAAAATCATGACAATTAAAAGCATATCAAGAATAAATCTATAAACAAATGTAAGAACATGTATCATAACCAATGTGTCATAAAGACACATATGCCACTGTTAATGAGGGAAAATAGTTCACCATTGAGATATCATAAACAAGTGTCCTAAACATGGAACCAAAAAATGGGATGTAACAAGATTTGAGCCAATCACTTCTTTTTTATAATTTCTTATTGTTTTAGTTTAATTTTTCATCTGAGGATGTCATCAAGGAGCTAGAGATGGTAAATGAAGGGATATAATAGCACATGAATGTTTCATTTGAGGATTTCATCAATGAGCTAGAGTTTCTAAAAGGTGTTATTATTTTTGAGGAACCTAACCAAGATAAGTGAAAGCTTGATTGGATGGAAGAGATACCCCTCTTCACTAAAGATAAAGATGAAACATATGAATCATATCATGCATTATCATGTGACTTTATCAAAAGTTAAGCCATATGGGATTAACATATTTCTCATGATGAGATTCGAGATGAACATTATTTAGTTGATTAGGATGAATAAGTCTTTTGGGATGAATTGGAATATTTTTGTTCAAAGATTGGTAGTCCACCTCCACCTCAAAAAGGACTTAATGATAGACATCAGTCCGAGGATGCAAGTTGAGCTACCATTATTTAGTAAAGATGATATTAGCTAATACTTATCTATGGATGAAGTAGGTATATCAATCTTACTATAAAGTAGAAATATTTAGAAGGAAGAAGATTGGATTTTAGACTCATATCTTTGATTTAGGTACTTAAAGATGCATATAGGAGCCCGTCATACCATCTAGAAGACCTAGGTGTCCAAATGTCCCTATCAACATGAAGATGCATTCAAAAAACACTCAAATTTTAATATTCTGTAGTAGGTTAAGAATTTTTCCATTTGATCTTGGGGGTAAGTATTTTATGAAGTTAGTATAGGGTTTAGATTAGTTTCTTTCCCATTTTTTCTTTTTATTTTTTCCTTCCTGTCCCTTGTTTGTATATAATGCCTGTAAATATTTGTTTACCTTTTGTGTCTTGTTTCTTGCTTCTAAATCAGTTTTCTTGGATAGTCCTAATCTTGAATTTCATTTAGGCTGCTCAAAAACTTCACAGTTCAGAAATTAAGGTATGACTTCTCAATATTGGTTGATCATAGGCTATTGGAATATGAGCTTGATGTTATAGTTTAGAGAAACTAGTAAAAACTAATGGATAAGTTGATAATTCCTTGAGATTTTAAACCTTTTTCTAATGTAATCTTGGTTTTAAGAAGGATTGCACATGTAACATGAAGGTTAAACTATTAAAATACACTCTTGCTTGCACTTAAAAAACATTAATTATCTGAGACAAAGTTCACAACAAAAGATGATTGTCGAGACAAAGTTCACAACAAAAGATGATTGTTAAAAATCAAACACTTGACCAAATCCCTAAACTTATCTAATCTATTTCCAAACCTTTGCTGGAAGGTCAAAAAAATGATTTTAAAAAATACAAAATAAGAGCTTATTGCAAAATCAAAGGCTTTCCAAACAAAGGTGATTTTGGTAATCTCCATCGAGGCTATAGATGCCTAGATGGCATTAGAGCAAGGTTATGAGTGGAGATAAAGGCATCTTTGTCAAGGCTATGTAAACTTGAATAGTATCAAAGAAATGCCCAAGCCTTCCTTGAGCTAAGGCATGGTTCTTAATGAATATTTGAACATGTTGAAAGTTTTTTTCAATGATTAAAGCTATGAACCCGGAAGTTATTCTCTAAATATTTTGGCAATCAGTAAGTGGAATCAAAGCACACACATAAGAGGGTTGAGTTTTTATGTTTGATCCTAATTTTACATATGTAATATTTTTTTCTAACCATGAACTTATCTTAATGATGGTGCTTGATAAAATGGGATAAATAATTTAATTATTAGTCTGAACTAGAGTCTCTTACTTCTAACATATTGCTATGTTTCTCTTGAAAGTTACCATTTGTTGAGGTCAAAATACCCATAATTTTTGAAAAATGGGGACCCTTGTGTCAAATTACGTAAATTTGTACCTTAAAATTAAAAATTTAATTGATCAAGGTGTCACTAGCATGTTTGCACTCTTTTTTTGTTTTGAAGTTCATCCACACCATGATCTGACTGACTTATTGGTTTATGGTTATAATATGATCCTATATAATTTTATTAGCATTTAGTCTTTATGTTTAGGTTATAGGTTTGATGAGGCCTTTCTTTAATGAGCTATGCCTAAATTTCATGATTTAATCCTAATTTTGGCCTTTACTAACCTTTGGTCTGTATAAATTCAAGTAAGTTTATTTAAAGTGTTATTTTTTAATTTACAAAGCCCATAGGTAGATTTCAGAGACCCTATGAGGTGCCAAGAGTGATTGGAGTAAGTATGAAAGTGCATGGTATTCAGTTGGTTCTTCATTGTGTCCATTTAGACATTCTGATCTAATGGCAAAAAACTTGAATGGGTAGTTTGTTGGAGTCATATTTCACACGTTCAGATGTTTCAAAAGAAATTATTAAATGGGTTTATTTATCTTCATGCTTAGATCATACATACCAATTTTTAGTTCCCTTGATAAAATGTGTCAAAATTCATGGATATCCATTTTTTTCCTCCAAAGCATTTTTGATTGTGTTTTCCAAGTGCAAAATGAGCCTAGTAGGTATTTTCATGAGGTCGTATCTTTCATATGTTGCAACTTCAGATCAAATCGTCAACTAAGTTTATTAAATTGCATGCAAGAACCATTTTTGCTAAATTTTAGCCCATATGACATTACACGTCAAAATTTATAGGCATGCAAAGTTGGCCTCTCGACTACATTTTTCTACTTTTCCCATAGCCACTTTCAGAGAACTCAAACAAAACTTAGAAGGCATTTTCATGAAGTCGTATCTTTCATGCACTATAACCTAAAATGAAATGGTCAAATAGGTTTATTAACCCTCACATAAGAAACATTTTCATTAAATTTGAGCTCATGTGACATAGTGCATCAAAAGTTATGAGCATGCAAAGTTAGCTCCAAAGTAGTTTGAGGTTATTTTCCTGACAAGTATATGAACGCCATGCAAAATCATGAAAATAGGATCATTTAAACATTTCATAGGTGCATTTGGAAATCTCTTAGGACCAACAGGTTTAGTAGTTTGTTTCTTTTTGGTATTAAGTCCATTCCCTACAAATCTGGTGCCTTAGTGAGTTTTACACTTCGAGATAAAAATTTACAAAGTTGGCCAAAATCAGATGACAGTCATGCAGATGTAAAATTTAATCCCATGTATAAAAATTAATACGATCTTAAATTTGATAGTCTTTGAGACATTCATGATGATCGTGTGGATGTCAAATTTAATCTCATGAAACAAATCATGAGCTTAAATTTGATGATCTTTGAGACGATAATGACAGTCATGTGGACATCACGTGATGGTCGCATAGACATCAAATTTAATCCCACAAAACAAATCATATGAGTTTAAATTTGATGGTATTTGAGATGTCAAATATGGTTGTATGAATGTCAAAATGGGAGTGTAAACAAATCTTAGTGGGCATATTAAACATAGCATATCTGTCATGTGCTGCAGTTTCAAGAGAAATAGTCAAATGGGTTTGTTAACCCTCATGCAAAGAACATATTCACCAAGTTTGAGATTATGAAAATTAATTCATAAAAATTTACGAGCATGTAAATCTTCCCTTCAACACTTTTTTAATTTTTTTTCCAGACAACTAATTTTGTAGAGTCTAAATTGAGCTTCGTAGGAATTTTTATGAAGCCATACCTCTCATGTGTTATAAATTTAGATGAAATGGTCAAATGGGTTTGTTAATATTTTTATAAAAGTTCATTTTTTATTATTTTTTGTTCATGTAAAATAGGTCATCAAAATTTATGAGCATGCAAAGTTGACCTTCAAAGCATTTTGGCTAGTTTTTAGGGTCCAAACAGAGTCTAGTGGGCATAATGAATAGGTCATATCTCACATGCACTGTATCTTCAAGAAAAATGGTCAAATGGGTTTTTTAACCCTCATACAAGGAATATTTTTATAAATTTGAGTTCATGTGGCATACTTCATCAAAACTTATGGACATGGAAAGTTGCCCTCCAACGCATTTTTTGCTATTTTTCCAGACTTAGCCAAATTTTCAGGGTGCAAACATATTTGAGTAAGCATATTAGAAAGGCCATATCTTGTAAGCACTAAATCTTCAAGAAAAATGGTCAAATATTTTTTTTCAAATTTATGCCAAGATCATATGAGTCAAATTTCAGCTCA
The DNA here is from genome assembly GCA_037957365.1 of Torreya grandis. NCBI lineage: Eukaryota > Viridiplantae > Streptophyta > Pinopsida > Cupressales > Taxaceae > Torreya > Torreya grandis. The sequence continues at coordinate 3,031,240 of JARHVA010001791.1, forward strand.
GTTGTTACTACACATCAAAAGATATGAAGACCTAAAGTTGGCCTCCTAGCCATATTTCACTATTTTTCTATACTCAACCACTTGTCAAATGGAGCCATTGGTTTTTAAATGGAGGGTCCAAATAGTTTGGTGGAAGGCTATGCATCCTATGAGGTTCTCATTAATTTAAATTACTAAGTGAAAACCAAAGTTTGTAACTGGGTTTTAATATATGTATTCTAAAAACTTTGCAAAAAGAATAATTGTCTTTATTTTTGTGTATTTATTGTCAACATGATTGATAGGTATACTACCTTACCCTTCTATAAAATGAAATATTTTCATTTCACTAGGGAGGGGAAGTTTGAAGTAAGTAATACAAGCAAAGAGTTCTATAAAATTGTTCAATATTTATCTATGTATTTGTTGTCATGGCTTCTCTCTCATTTACTTTTTCTGATTTCTAAATTTGAAGAGTTCCTATGAATTTTTGGTGTGCACCTTTAATTTTAGATATATTAACTTATTTTAATGCTAAGTTGACTGAAATTATTTAGTTTCATTTCATTTTATTTTCCCTTCTTGCATTTGGGGCAATGTTATTTTCCTGTAGAGGTATAATCTTTAAATTGAAATTGATTCTTATTTGCATTATTTATACCTTCCTTAGAAGTTTTCCTAATGTGTGATATGATTTGGGCTAAGCTGTCTCACTTCACATGCTAGTTTTAATTACATGCTTAGATAAAATATGAACTTTGTCATAATGTTTGGAATGAAGATCAGTAATATTTCTTTCTGCCCTACCCTTCTTTTTGATTTTTTTTGACCTGGATCACCTTAGTTTAGCTTATAATTATAAATATTCATTCTAAATTAATTATTAATTTATTTCTTGATCATAATTCATTATTATTTGCATAATTACTACATACTTTGCATAGATCTATTATTTGCTCATGGTGGCTCCCAACCACCAACTAATATAAATATTGTGAAACAGTCACTTGTTCTACCTCTATTCTACCAATAAATAACAAGATTATCACAACTTATAACTCATGCATTGAATTCTCTAAATTCTAAAATGAGAAGTGTCTGCAGAGCTTTTTAGGAAAGATTAATTTTATAAGAAGATTTATCCCAAAGTTTTTAGAGATGGTCAAGCCTCTTACTCACATGCGAAGAAAGTGCAAAGAGTTTACATGGACCAAAGAAGGTAAGAAGAGCTTTGAGGCTATCAAAGAGGCCAGCTCTCATGCCCCTACACTTCTTAATCCTGATTTTAATAAAGAATTCTACTTGTGTGCTTTATTTACATTGGATGTAATATCTACCATGTTGATACAACAAAATGAACAAGGTTTGGAATAACCTATTGCTTTTTTCAGTCAGGCCTTAGAAGAGTATGAGGGAAGGTATAGCTTTGTAGAAAAGTATGAAATTATAGTAGTGAAATGGTTAAATAAGTTTAGGCACATGATCTCCAATATCAAGATCATACTAATGGTAGTGTCTCCAAGTATCAAAGAGTTCATACCCAATAGAGATCTCAATGAGAAAAGAGTTGGATGGGTAAAAAAATACATGGAATACAACCTTGAGGTTAGAGTTATAAATATTATAAAGGGTAGAGGATTATATGATCACCTTGTAGTAGGAGTAAAATAAGATAATGACCAAGTGTTAATAGTCCATGATAGCCAACAAGCAATTGTAGAAGACACACTCTCTAGTTAGACAAAAGATATAAGCGGGTTTCTTGAAATAGGCCAATGTCCTATGGGGCTAGATAAATTAAAAAGAAGTCACTTTAGCTTGCAAAGTATACCTTATGTCTTAATAGATGGGTTACTTTTCAAGGACATAGGAGGCATGCTTTTAAGGTGCATAGAGTCATGCTAGATTGACAAGCTACTTGAGCAATTCCATGATGCTCTAGCTGGTGGGAAATGTGTTGCCAAGATCACAACCTCAAAAACTATTAGAGCTAGGTACTTTTGGATCAAAATGTTTAGAGATGCTCACTTTTGAGTAAGGAAATTCCCAAAATGTACAATGTTTTTTGGTAAGTAGAGACTAGATGCCCTTCCCTTATAACCAATTCAAGTAGAACAACCATTCATGTAATGGGGGTTAGACTTCATAGGGATGATACACCCCCTTCAAGTAAAGGACATAAATGGTTCATTATAGATACAAACTAATTTACAAGGTGGGTTAAAGTATTTACCCTCAAGGAGGCCAACAAAGTCTCTATTTTAGACTTCTATGATAACCCTATGACTAGGTTTGGTGTGCCTTCCATGATCATTTGTGACAATGCATTAGCTTTTAGCAGTAGCAAGGTATGTGAGTGGGAAATTTCACATGATATTTATCTTAAGACATCCTCCAACTATTAACCATAGGGAAATGGACTATCAAAGTCCACAAATAATAACTTATTGAGGATTATCAAGATGATCATGGAGGATAGTCAAAGGGAGTGGTATACTAGACTAAGGACTACCTTATGGGCAGACAAAGTGATGCCTAAAATAGCTACTAGACATTCCCCATACCTTTTAGTCTATAATAAAGAGGCCATACTCCTTATATCTCTTGAGCTTCTTGCATTAGATATTTCACATCAACTTGAGCTTCTAGAGGATAATGCTAAATAGGTAAGGTTAAATGAGCTGAAGTAGATGGAGAAGATAAGAGACATTACTATGCATATATTGTGGTCCAGTCAACATCAAGTGAAAAATTAATTTGACAAGAGATCTTCCTCAAGGACATTTTGGCAAGGTGATATAGTCCTCAAATGGGATGAGGACCATGCAAAACCAAGAAATCTCTCCAGGTTTGATAGTCTTTGGAGTGGACCTTATATCATCATGAGTTGTAAGGAAAGCAATACCTTTGAGCTTGCTATGTTGAGTGGAAAGAGCCTTCACATCCCTGTCAATGGGAGGTATCTAAAATTCTTCTACTAATTTTGTATCATAATCTTTGTATATAGGTAGATAGGTCTCTTTTTTCCTCCAAGCACCTATGTACATTATTCTGTTTGTTATTTTCTTGTTGTTTCAAGTTGTTTGTTAGTTTGTTACTTTATTGATGTTCATGTGCATCTCATTTATTCAATGTTTTTCAAAGAGATAGATAAGGTCTTTCTATAAATAATGATTTATTTGTCTAACCATTATGAATGAGCTTCATCAAGTTCTAGGTTTCATGATCAACAAGCTAGTCAAGCCAATAGAATCACCATAAATGTTGGCCATTTTAGCCAACATACCAAGCTTGCCTAATTATAGTGAATTTTTGAAGGTCAAGCATGGACTAGATTAACTAGTTAGAGTTTTTATGGAATGAAATAGTAAAATGAATGAACAGATGAACTAAGTTATTGATGAAATAAGTGGTATTAAGATCACTGTCACCTGTAAATATTTTGAAACACTTTAAGTTTACTTAAAGTGTAGTTTGTCAAATTTTGAAAGAGTAGTTACTCATGATGGTCAAGGTAGTTCAAGGTCTTAGGCAAGTTTTCTCAAGCCCCAGGACCCATTCGAGCCTTGAAGATTCAAGAAAATGGATCAAGAACAAGCTTTAAGGGACCAAACCATCACCAAGATGTCACATAAGAACAAACAGACCAGTACACTTACATAATTTTTTTTATCTTTGCTCAGAAAGCATCACATGACCAATAGATCATGCATAATTCTTGTTCTACATGCTAGGATCATCCTAAAAAAAAATTAGACATGTGTGAGCTTTTCTAGTTCAAGTTGGAAGCTTCCAAAGTTGAACCCATGCAATGAGATGTTCACACTAATGTCAAGTTTAAGATTAAATAAATTAAGTCCTTTTAATCTTAAATTTGATAGTCACATGAATGTCAATCATGGTCACATGAAAGTCATTGGATGTCCTGTAGACCATAAAATTTAAGATCAATGGTCCTCACTCAATCATACATCTCGATCCAATGAAGTGAGATGGGTCAAGTAGTTAGAGAGTGTAAGAAGTTGACACATGACATAAACACATAAACTAACAGACTGATAAGATCTTGAGAATCAACACAAGATTGAAAAGTGGAACCAATAGAGATAGAGTTGATAATTCAAAGCTAAATCAAGTGCTCATGCTTAATCACTCATCAAGATCAGACCAAGTGAGGTAGATTCAAAATGGTTAATGAATATCAAGGGTGAATAAGTCGAGGACAAGTGTCAAAAACACATAGGTTAGGTAGAAGATTGATAACTCATGAACATCCATATATAGGTAGATCGATGGAGGGAGATTAGGTTAGTGATTCAATGAGCCTAGTTGGATTACTAACAACCAATATGCAAAGACCAAGCTAGGGTATGTTGAAGAAGCCAAGACCGACTTGACTTGAATGAAAGAAATAATGGAGTCAAGCTTGAGTTTGACTCAAGCTAATAGAAACATAGAAACTGAGCTCAAAGCTTGACTTGAGTTAAACCAATATAACAATAAAGACTAGACATCATCATTAAATCTCCACAAGGATAAAATTAAATCTCCTAAGTCTAATATAGGTAAATTATCAATGATTTAAATGCAAAAGTGAGGCCATGATTTTAGCATAACTTTGAAAATTTGAAGACATGGAAAAACCAATTAAGTAGATTGATTTTCATCTACATTAGATCAGTTGTCAAAATATGTAGTTTGGGTAGATCCATGCATTAATGAAAAGGCTTTTCATCCTTGAACTCAACCATGCCCATGATAAATAACCATTAAAACTAGACTTGGGCATTCCCCCTTCCAAGCACATAAAAAACCTCACCCTAGCGATAAAGGACAATAACACATAAAATCTTGGAAAGGCCCATGTACTAATAGGGATGGCTCCCCATAACTTACCTTGACCACACCAAAAAAGAGAAGAAATGAATTTAATGCAAGAGCAAGCTCGAGGAAAATGTCGGCTATGGTTGTTTTAAACAAGATCAAGCTCATAAATGGCTTCCCCAGTATAGTTTTCTTCTCTGTCCCTTATCTTTTCTTCCTATTAATACTTTCCTTTAACCCTTGATTAAAGGACCCTAGGGGATGGAGATAGTGAAGCTCTATAAAAATCACTTTGTAACACTCTTTTGAAGCAATATAAGACATTTTCAGATTTTGGTTGAATGTTAAGTGTACTTTATTGAAGTGTAATGTGTAGAGTGTATATTTTTATTCATCATCTATGTATTTTTCATGTACCTTGCTTCAATTCTATTGGTTTCTTGTAGCTTGTGTGAAGTGTTAGCTAATGATTTCCATCTTGAAGTGTCATAAGACTATAGTGTCTCATATAGACCTATCTTGTCCTATCCTTCAAGTTGCAAGTCTCTTTTTAGCCTTCATAAAAAACACTCATGCTTGAAACCTTGTCATATATTCTGACCAACCTTTGTATTGATTGGATTCATTAGTATTCATAGAACCGTCCAAGCTAAAAGTGGATCTTAGAATATTTGGTGCATCACCACATTTAGTATAGATTTTATTCATTATATTTCTCCCCCCTTTTCACCCCAATAGTGCAGGTTTAGTAATAAGGACTATATTATTATATCTGAGGATCTAGCCTCATTAAAAACCCTACAGGTTTGACTCCAGTTTAGGTAACCCATAGCCTAATTTCATTCCCATGTTGGACTAGATTTGAGCGTAGGACTTGAACACTTATACTTTTAGCTAGGGTGCAATCTAAGTCCTTAACACTTAGCATTATAAATTCAAAAAAATATATAAATAAGTTTGTAAATTAATTGGCTCACTATAGATATATTTATCACCTTTTTATTTATTTATTTCTATATTTTTAACCCTATACTATATTTACCCATCTAAATATAGGGTTAAACATTTGGTGAGCGCAACCTCTATGTATTTACATGAAAAACCCTAATTTGGCTTATGGTTTCTTATTTTTTATCATTGTAATTTATTTCAATTTTTGAATCTTTCATTTATAAGCAATGGATAATTTTAATAAAATACTCATTTTCAAATGGAAGATAAAGAAGCATTATTTACTCATCTTAATAACAAAAATGGCTTAACATATGCATTTTTGTATTTTACAATATATGAAATTAGTAAGCATGTTAAGGCTAAGGTTTCCTCACATAGTGATGGTAAATCCTTAGGTGGTATTAGAATTGATTCTATACCAAAGACCCTCCACTTGGGAAAATCATCTATTCATACTTCTAATGGGGGCATGAGATATGTGTTCATACCTTTGTTTTTGAAACCACTATTATTACATCTTATATTGGAAACATTAGTACTTCAACCCAATTACTGATTTCAATGAATAAATCTATTCAAACTATGGTTACACTTACTTTGGTAACTTCCCCAATTTCCAACCTTAAATAACAATAGGTTCAACCAAATTATAAAACTTTTGAAAGTTAAGGTTACTAATATTGAACAAATTTTTAAGAAAATCACATTATAATATTGATTCATAAGAGGTGTTGGTACATAAGATATCTTTTCATCCCTTGATAACTAGTTTTGTTTCACATAATTTCACATTTTATGATTAAAAAGGTGATAAAAAATAAAATATTTGATATTTTTATGCAACATGCCTTGATTATGGCTACAATGATAAAATTTTGACTAAAATATTTCCAAGGAGCATTAAGGACTATGCTTTTAGGTGGTTTTATGATTTACCTATCCAATCATTAAACACATTAAAAACTCTTGCATATAATTTGTTTTTACACTTATATATTAATATTACCAAAAAGGTTTCCTATGCCCAAATGGTAAAAATCAAACAAGGAACCAATGAACCTTTCAATGAATATGTCTTAAGGAATGAGATAATGCTAGTTAAAATGACCAATCCAATGGTAGATAAAGAGCTTCAAGACATATTCAAAAAAAAATTCTTTCACCATTACCAAAGTCCATTTTTTTTAAAAAGTTCAAATTTTTTGATGACTTATGCCATATTGTTAATGATTATGAAATGAAACTTATCTCATTGAACAAACTTAAGTATGTATAATATACATTGAATACATAAAATAATAATTTCACTATCAAACTAAGTTACAAAGTAAAGAAAATAGAGCCTAAAAAGGAAATGACTACATGGTTAATGTAGTTTCACAATTACCTAATTGGCTTGTCTTATCCAATTCACCAAGTAGACAATTTGCATGCTTACTTGAATCTACAGCTTCATCACTCCCATAGCTTGTGGAGTGTCACCTAATATCTCTCCTTCTTCCTATAGAGGTTGATATGAGTTGACCTCTACCCAAAGAATATGATGTGAATGCTTATTGTGATTATAAACAAGGCCCTGGGCATTACATAAACTAATATTTTACCTCGAAGCATAATATTTAAGACCTTATTGATGACCAAAAAATTACATTTGATGATCCTCCAAAGGAGTCAAGTTTAAAACCTGATAATCACTACAAATAATAGATATTTAACAATCCTTTGTAAGACAACCCTAATAAGGATCCAAAAGTGAAAATGGCACACAATGCACATCCTCCTTCATCATATTATGGGCACCCATTATATGGGGTTATTGTTACTTATACGCATAATACACCTCCTATGGTTCAAAGATGTATTAATTTTTATGACATTGAGATTGTGGATGATGACATAGATCTTCATTCCTTATTAATTTAAGCATACCATGATCACTAGCCTATATATAGTGTTATTATTGATAATGGTGCAAGTGAAAATGTTTGCATCATGACATTAATTATGAATTTGGGTTATAGACATAATGATTTACATCTTTGAATAAATTAGTTTGAGAATTATATGGGATCTCACATAAGGTTCTTGGTGAGATTGATTTACCTTTATAGGTGGGTCCAACACATGTGGTTACTACCATTTATATTATCCCTTACACAAGTATTTTTTATATGTTATTGATAAGACCTTGGATACATACACCATGCACAATACATTGTATAATGCATGGGTGTGTTAAATGAATTCATGCCAACAAGGTAATTATAGTTTATACAATTTCATATGAACATCTATTTGAACTAAATAAGTTTATACCAAGGTTGTTTATTATAAAACCTACTAAGGTTAATACTCTACAAAAGGGTAAGAAAAAAGCAATCCCCTTTATAATGTGGCCAATAATTGAGAGACCCTTGCATTATAGACACATAGTGGATTACATGAAATACTTATCTATTGCGCAGCACATTTAGACATCCATAACATATAAACATGTTCCTATTACTTCTATTTCAAATAAACCACTGAGCATTTAGAAATGGGTTCCATGAAACCCTACTCCTTCCATTGTCTCTTTAGAACCATATAATCATATTATACATATACAAAGTATTAATGATCATACATTCCACATATTACAAGTATGAATGATCCTTATTAGTTTCATCAATTTTTTTTACTAGGATCACAATGGGGAGATACCTACGACCATCCTTTCAATGAGTTCATAGGATAGTTTTTTCTTCTCAATATTCAAAAATTATAAAAATTCAAAAATACAAAAACATTTCCATATTTTACATGTTCTATTATCTCCTTGGCATCTATGTTATTATTTCTATGTTGGTATATAACATATCATCTATTTATATATACACATGTTTCAAAAATATTTTCAATGTGATAATAGACATACCTAGTCACATGATCTATGCACTTTTGGATGTTGGGTTTTCCCTCCACTCAAGTCATTTGGACATTATGGGAATACACTTCTTTGATCATGATACATCCATGTTATATCCTTATATGATCATGTTCATTATCATGTTTGAACTTACATAGTTACACATGCCTTTATCCATGCTTATGTCTTTTGCAGTGTACTTGATATGATATGTACTAAACATTTTTTTTCTAACACTTATATCTAGGAGCTAATATGACATGTTTATGTTGGTTTCTTATATTCCATGATTTATATTTATTCACTTCCTTGAGTGTCTTATCTTTCATTATATTTATTGTTTGAGCGTTTGAATATGTTTCATTGAATATGGTCCCCATGCCTATATTTTGCCTATTGTGACATTTTGATACGTCATAGTTTTTTATATGTGAACATTTGAATATGTATGTATATGATTTATAATTCATGTCCCTTTTATTATGAAAATTTTGAACACACCTCTTATTTGAGGTCTCCTTGAACCATTATTTTTTATTTTCTTTTAAGTGATCTTATGCGTGTGTGCTTGATTGCTTGAAGAATTTGTACTGTAACTATATAGACATTTTCGTGATTCACATCATGCATTTTATGACTTGATGTGATCACATACTATGTACCTCATTGTTATATCTACCTAGACATGCTACACCTATATGATACATGATACATTTGTAAATTATAAAATTATCTTATCCTTTTGAGATAATGTGACTACCATTTTATAATTCTCCTCATGTCAAAAGGGGGGCATATAAGTGGGGGAATGTCATAGAGTCATGGATTTCACACTTTCATAGTTTTATATTTTAGTGGGGGCATGCTAAAAAGGCATGGATTCCACACATTTACCAATTCTCAGTTTCATATTACAGTGGGGGCATGTTATGGAAACATGTTCTACACACCTACACTAGTTCTTAGTTTCATATTATAGTGGGTGCATGTTATGGAAAAATGTTTTCCACAAATATAAAAATTCTTAATTTAAAATTATAGTGGAGGAATGTCATTGGAACATGTCTTCCACACTTGAAAAAAATCATAATTGGCAAAAATTGAAAAGTTATATGATTCAAATATACACTTGTGGTAACATTCTATACATTAGTACCATTGTTATACCTAGGTTTCAGTTTGAGACATATATGAGGTGCATATGCCATTAAAAATATAACCTAAAATTGTAAAATAAAATCAAATTTTAGATTTCAAAGAATTCTATGGATTTTAGCCTATACCAAGATAGACTTATATGAACTATTATTAAGCCAATATACTATATAATTTGGTTCACTTTTGGTAATGTTGAGGTGATTACATCACTCAATATTACCAACTTTATAGGATGGAGTGATCAAATCATCTAAACACACTAGTTTTATATCATGAGTTGAATTGGATCACTCACACTCACCAAGTTATAAGTATGATTGGGTTATACAATTGAGATATTCTCAACCATCAGGTGGCAACTCACCCTTTCTTCAAGGTTTGGGGGAAGTTTCCATCTAATACTTATATATATTTTCACTTGTAGGTTTTAATATTGTCCTGCTATCATTTCCAAATATTCACAATAAATCATATATTAAAATCAAATTAGCTAAAGGTAAGATGGTTGCATCCATACACAAGTTTAATACTAACCTTGCTTTCTTTACTTTTAAGCATTTCAAGTTATTTCAAAATTTAGATTATATGCACTGATTATATATTGTAACATGATCTTGGTTATTGGTCAATCACTAAGAAATCACTCAAGTGTATGTTGGAGATTTATCATGATGATGTAATGGTGTTTTCATGGAGGTGTCCTATTGAATGGATGAAGTGCCTTGATAGCTTAAGCAATAATGACAAAGTGAGCATTATGCTCGTTCTAGTGTGCTTTATGTATGGTTTGTTGATCTTTAGTATTGACTTGGATAGAAAGGATTAGTTTCAAGTATGGTGATTTGAGTATGTGTAAGGGGTCCTATTAGAAGTCAATAAAGCTTTGAGAGCTTGTTTGCATAAGTGAAATTCATTTGATTCTTCATTGTTCTCATCTAGACACTTTGGGTCTAGTTGTAGAAAATATGAGTAGGTAGTTTGATGATGTCACCATTTCCACATGTGAATGAGTCAAGGGGAGTTAGTCATATGGTTATGATCACATTAGTCCTTAGTTATTATGCACTAGATATCAAGTCATTTATTGAAACATGGTTAAAGATATGAGGGTGCAAAGTTGGCTTCTCAATCAAAATTCATATGGGTTTATTTATTTTTATGCCTAGTTTATTTGTTCTAATTTTTATATCATGCAATGTAATACATCAAAAGATATTCATATTCAAAGTTTGGCTCCTAGGTAGTTTGACTATGTTTTCCCATAGCTAATTTTACAATGTGGTAAAAAGAGCTGAGTGAGCATTTTGATGGTGTTATATCTTACACATGTGAAGGTGTCAAGATAAATTGATCATATGGGTTTGTTCAATTTTGAGTATAGATGATTTTTAATAAATTTAAGATCATGCATAAAAGCATGGAAAAAGTTATGCTTGTTCAAATTTGGCCTTCCACGTAGGTTTTGACATAGTTAGATCTATGAGAAAAGTTTTTGAGAAGGCATTTTAATGGAATTATATCTCAAATGCATAAGGGTTTCAGGAGCAGTGTGTCACATGGTTAGATTATCCTATGTGAGGAGATCATCTAGTCCAAATTTGAGATCATGCGATTAAGCAAAAAAAGATGTTATTAAGTAAAAAAAATGGCTACTTAGACATATTGAAAGGGTCCCCATAGTCATTTTTGAAAGTGTTAAAGCTCAAGAAAGATCATCGGTGCACATTCCTCTAATAAGTTAGGAAGTAGTGAGATGAGGATAGGTGCATGATGTTTAATGACTGAGAAAATATACAAGATAAGGATCTAATGATGAGTAGGTGTTTGTATAGATCGATCAGATGGTGAGAATTGATCTCTAAAGACTTGGTTGATCCACAGAGAACAACAAAGCACATTGAGTCAAAACATCCATATTGCATGAGATGAGGTCAACGTGACTAAGGTTTAACATCTGATCATTGGTGCCTATGCATTAAATATATAACAAGATCAATTGTGTATAATTTATCCAATTTGAGAGTTCACGAGATGTGAGCATTGTGTTTGAAGGTTAACTGTGATCATTGTAATTCAAATATTTGAATTTAACATAGGGAAAAATTAGATATCTATTTTTTGACCATATATTTTGATATAAGTCAAATTTGATGGTGATATAAAAAATAAAGTGGTAGAGGATTCCAATGTACATATTTCTATATATATTTGAATATCTGAAAATGATTACATTCAAATATATTGAGCTTATAAGTTGACTGTGTTTGTGTTTATTCTACAAGTGACCTGATAAGGATGTTTGAGATTGTGTTGACGTTATTTTGATGTCTCATGATGAATTATCTATTGAAACATGTTTTAGAATCCATGAGGATGATTTGTATCTATTTTATAGGTGTGATAAATCTATCTTGAGTATCAATAATGCTAAATAAGTTGACTATGTATCCAACAATGGTGTTCTTGTATATAAGGTCTCTATTTGAGTTGTTTTTGCATATGTAGAGGTGAGCTAAGATGAATATGATAATTTGAGGATGTCAAAGGGGACATAAGGAGTGGATCTATATGTTTGAATGTGGTTATTTTTTCTTGTTTTTCTTGAGGGTGAGCTAAATGGATGAATAGGTCTCCATGAAACCTAGAAGAGCTACAATGGCCTTATTAAAAGGTGTATCTACTTAAGGGTGACCCATATATGATATGGATAACCTATGTAGATTGTGTTTATCTATATATTCATATGATATATGCTTTAAGGGCTCAGTCATGCCTAATGGCTGACCAAAGTAGTGATTATCAAGATTTCTCTATAAATAGTGAAATCAAAGATGGTGATTTCCAAACTTTATATGAGAAACTAAGGAATGGTTGGAGAGAAGCTTCTATGTGTGTTTTGTGGAGAAAATGAGGGATAGAGTTCCCTAAAGATGAGTTAAAGAGTAGAATAGATTGAGGAATATTTATATGACCTGTTGGTCATAATTCTATTGGTAAAATAGTGCACTTACTATTTGAGTGTGAGTGAAGGTGAAATATGATAAGTAGAGGTCCATAATCAGGTGTTGTTGACATTAGTTTAGAGATGGATAGGTTCATAGGTGTTATTTCATTAGATCAACATCTAAGGTGGTTATATCCCCCTTATAAGGTATAACTTGTTAAAATGTCTGGTTGTTATTTCAACTTAGCTAGATAGGTGTGACAACACCTTGTGGGATTATAGTCTCACTAAATAGAGATTGTAGTTCCTTGATCATTTATAAATGGTCTAAATTGGATCTTATTACTATAGGATAGTAGTCTAATTGTAGGTTCTAGTGGGTTTTCTCCCCCAAGAGGTTTTCTCACATATGTCATGTGTTATGTGATTGATCTTGCATTATCTCTCTTACTCATTGATTTTAATGTTGTGTATGCTTCATGAAATCTCATGGTAATTGATTAAGTGTTTGAAAATATCATAATTTAAGTTAGATTATTTGGTCTCATTGATTCACCCCCCTCTTAGTGATTATACCTCTAATAATTGGTATCATAGAAAGGTCCTTTGGTAAAGGCTTAATAACTTGAAGGTGATCCAAGGAACAATGTGGGTAGTCATCAAGGAGGTTTATCTACTAAGCAAACACCAATGTTCAATGGATCCAATTATGTTTTTTTGAGTGAAAGGATGAGGACATATATTATGTCCCTAGGTTTTGATGTATGGTAATATATTTTGAATGGTTATGTTGCTCCTATTATTCCTCGATCTAGTGCTATTTGTTTGAGAATAATTTCAAGGTGATGAATGCTATCACTTGTCATCTTTCAGAGACTAAATACATCAAGGTATTCCATTGTACATCTGCTAAAGAGATATGGGACAAAATGAAGATCATTTTTGAAGGAGATTCAAAGGTCAAGTTTTCTAAGTTGTAGACTCATAGAAGATAATTTGAAAGTCTCAAGATGAATGAAGCAGATTTTGTGGCTTCCTTTCTATATAGAGTTGATGAGACTATGAACATCATTAGAGGTCTTGAAGAGAATATTGAAGAGGAAACTATAGTCTAACAGGTATTAAGATCTCTATATCTAAAGTTTGATCCAAAAGTATCTAATATAGAAGAGAGCCATGATCTTACTCAGTTGAAGATGCACCAATTGCATGGCACCCTTATTGCATATGAGATAAGAATAAATGATGATATAACACCAAAGAAGGAAGCTGCATTCAAGACATATATAAAACCCAAGAAGAAGTTTTGAGGTAAGAAATCCAAAGAGGATGACATATCTGACATTGATGAGGATGAACTAATTGCTTTGATTACTAAGAGATTGAACACTGGCTCAGGGAATTATAAGGGTAAACTACCCTTCAAATGTTTCAACTATGGAGAGATAGGACATTTTGATCAAAATTTCCCTCATAAACATGAAAAAAATGTTGATGAAGAGTATGGAAAAGGCCAAGATGAAGACAAGAAGAGATACAGGAAGAAAGGATTCATAAAGTATAACAACAAGAAGTTCTTCAAGAACAAGAAGAGTTTTTACACCAAAGAAGATTGCAGATCATTAGATGAGAGTGAAGATAATAAATTAGAATATGATCATGAAGATGATGGTCCTATTGAAGCTGAATCCCTATTCATAGATGAGGAAAGAATTTACTCACATTAGAATGAGTCTACTTGGAGTGATTCAAATGATGATGAAGATGGGGTAGACTATGAGACTATTTTGATGAATGCTCTTGAAGAAATAAAGATTGAAAAGAAGATAAATAAGAAGATGAAATCTAAGCTCAAGGACTATGAGGAGAAATTTAGTATATTTGAGAAAAGATTAGTTGAAGACTCTAGGGATCATGAAGGTGGTGTCATGTTTCTTAATTCTAAGTTAGAATCTATGTCTAAGAGTATAAGAGCCAAAGAAGAAGAATGTTCAAGGTATGTTTATGAAAATGAGTCTTTAAAATATAAGTTAGAGAAGACATCTAGTAAGGTGAAGTCAGTCATGAGATTTGAAAAGATCTTATGTGATCTAGACAAAATTTTGAGTGGTTAAAAGCATGCTAGTGATAAAACTAGTATTGGATATAAATAAGAACAAAATAATGTTACTCAAGGTAAGATGAAGACTAACGTGAACCAGGAAAATATTAATTTGAAGACAAATCATTAGAAAAGGACTAAAGGTGTTGGAAAAATGAAGATAAATTAGATCAAATAACCAAATGCCATGAGGTATGCAAGATTAAATGGTTAATATTACACATGTAATCAATTTGGTCAGAGGGATAGAGAATGCAAGAGACATGTTAGAAATGAGTTTGAATAGAACTATGATGGGGGCCATCAGTCAAAAGGTATGAATAGAGTTAAGTGCTTTAATTGTCATAACATAGGACATGTTTGCAAATTTATGTCCAAATAAGGTAAGGCAAAATACTTTTCTTAAAAAAGGCTTGGTGTGAAAAAATTGTGAACAAAGAGGTCGCATTGCTAGGTTCTACAAGAAAAGGCATACAAGACATAATAGATTTAATCAAGCTCCTAAAATTCAAGAAAGAAGGCAAATTAACACATGAAAGCCAAACCTGACAAATGTGAGTCATGATGAGACTACAAGTCTAAGTAATTTGTTTACTATTGTGGAGAATGCTTCAGAAGTTAAAGAGTACTAAGAGGTCTCATTATCTGCTCATGTTGAGAATGAAGAGATCAAGCTCAAATAGAAGACCAAGGTACTGGTTGAAGTAGTCTTAAGGAATGTATGGATCCAAGTGAACATCCTATTGTTGATGAGCATGTATCATGCAAAGAACATAAATTATTTATGCCTAATGAAGATTTTCTAAGCTACAAGGAATATTATAAAAATGGAAAGCTATGTCATGAATCTTTGTTTTCTCCATGTATTATCAATCCAATTATATAAGAAAAGGAGAATGATGTAGTGGTTGAGGAAGTTGTTTCTCCTAAGCCAAAGAAGAAGAAGAAGAACTATAAGTATTAGATTTAAAGTATAGAGGGTGCACATATCTATGATTATTAAGAGAATATTTTTAGTAGAGAAGCATGTTTGTGTGATCAATATGATAATTCTGATCAGATAAGGTCTTTGGTTAAGGGGAGCAACAAGTTCATGAGCCTATTTTAAATGTTTGTGAAGGAACTATAGTATAGAGTCAGAATGGGTGGTTCCAAGTGGATTAATGAGATTTTTGTAATTATCAAGAAGTTTTTGGTGCTCAAAAAGGTCTATGTATTTCTTTTAGGTATGATCCAAGTTTTTTTGAGTTTTAAAGGTATGTGTGTTCCAATTGAATATTTTTGAGTGCTCTCAGTTTTCTCAATTTTTGGCTTAAAGGCAAGTAGGCCTAAAATGGGTTATAGGATGTATGGGTTCCCAAAGGTATGAAAAATCAAATCTTGGTCCATAAGCATGTGTTGTGTGTCTCCATGTATGCAAGTAGTTTCAAAGGTGTGCATTGACCAGAAGGAGGTTTGTTGACCCTACTTTTTTTGAGATTCTAGGGTTTTGGGCTATGCTAGAAAAGTGTTTAAATTATTAATTGAGGTCTAAGGATTATTAATATGTTTAATGAGACAAATTTGTGGTCAAATAAATCTTCATATAAAATTTAAAATTTATGGTTTTCAAGTTATTCATTTTTTTGTCAATATGGAGGGTTAATTGGCTAGCAGGTTTGTGAAGGAAGTATGTTTCATTAAAAGATCCTAGTGATGAAAATTGGTGTGATTAAGGGGGAATATGAGAGTTATATATATAAATTTTTAGGTCTTGAATATGTGTTTAATAAAAGATGTGGGATTTACAAGTTTTAGGTAGGGCTACAAGGAGGTTAGACAGACCTAGCTTGAAGAAGAGTGATTTTTGATTAGTTTATCTAAAATAAAAAGGTATGTGTGTTTCAAGGTGAGTTATAAATTTTATTAAAAATAATGTTCCTATTTAGTGAGTGGCATGAATTTCTGTTGTTGGTCCTTATGGTAGCTTGAGAGAGAAGGCTAGTTAGTATGTGTGATGGTTTTTCATGGTATGTGGAGATCTAAAAGATGCTCAAAAGGTGAAATTTCTCAGATTTATTAGAAGAAGTCCCTATTATATGTTTATTTATGTGTTTCATAATATTTATATTGTTTTGTATGTTATTTATTCATTAGTTATAGTGTTTGGTTGAAGGGAGTTTTGGCATGAAACACGAGGAAGTTTGTCAAGGCAAGAAAAGGTTCAATCAAGGTAAGGGGGAGTTTGTATCATATTTATAATATGGTCCTTTACTATTTATTAGTATTTTTAGGTCCTTAGGATTAATTGGTGCCCATTTTTTAATTTTTTCAAAGGGGGATAAAGTTCATATTGTGGGAGTGCTTGAAGAGAGAGAAGGTGAGTTGTATATTGCTTTATATGATGGTTGTCAAAATCAATGAAAAAGGGGGAGATTGTTGGAGAGTTTTCATGATGATGTCTTGGTTTTGTCATAGAGGTGTCCTATTGAATGGATGAAGATCCTTGATAGCTTAATCAATAATGAAAAAGTGTGAAATGTGTTTTTTCTAATGTGTTTTATGTATGGTTAGTTGATCTTCAATATTGACTTGGCTAGAAAGGATCAGGGTTGAGTATGGTGATTTGAGAATGTGAAAGGGGTCTTATTAGAAGTAAAGAAATTTTTTATAGATTGTGTGCATAAGTTTAATTCATATAGTTCTTCATTGTTATCATTTAGATACTTTGGGTCCAATGGCAAAAAATCTGAGTAGGTAATTTGATGACATCACCATTGCCACATGTGAATGAGTCAAGGAGAGTTGGTCATATGATGGTGATCAAATTTTTCCTTATTTTTTATGCACCAAATCTCAAGTCATGAATAAAATCATGGTTAAATATATGAGGGTGAAAAGTTAGCTTCTTGGTCAGAATTCATTATTTTCCCATACTTAGCCAAATCTGCAATGTGGCCAAAAAGAGCCAACTAAACATGTTGATGAGGTTAGCATTCACACACATGGAGGTGTTAGGAAAAAATGATCATATGGGTTTGTTCATTTTTGTGCCTAGTTTATTTGTGATAATTTTTATATCATGTAATATAGTATGTCAAAATATATGCATATGCAAAGTTGGGCTCTCAGGTAGTTTGACTGTGTTTTACCATAACCAATTTTACAATGTGGCAAGAAGAGCCAAGTGAGCATTTTGATGGTGTTATATATTTCACGTGTGAAGGTGTAAATAAAAAATAATAATATGTTTTTGTTTAGTTTTGATCATAGATGATTTTAACTAAATTTGAGATCATGCACTAAAGCATAGCAAAAGTTATGCTTGTTTAAAGTTGGCCTCCCAAGTAGGTTTTGACATAGTTGGCTCTGTGATAGAAGTTTTTGAGAAGGCATTTTAATGGCATTATATCTTTCATGCATGAGGTTTTCAAGAGTAGTGTGTCACATGGTTGGATTCTCTTATGTGAGGAGATCATCTGGTCCAATTTTGAGATCATGAAAGTAAGCGAAGAAGAAGTTATTAAGGATAAAAAATGGCTACATAGGTATATTGAAAGGGTCCCCATACTTAATCATTTTTGAAAGTGTTAAAGCTCGAGAAAGATCAATAGTGCACATTGCACTAAAAAGTCAAGAATCATCAAGATGAGGATAGGTGTATGATGTTTAATGACTAAGCAAAGGTACAGTATAAAGATCAAAAAATAAGTAGGTGTTCATATAGATTGATCAAATGGTGAGCATTGATCACTAAAGACCTAGTTGATCTATAGAGATTGATGGAGCATGTTGAGTCAAAGTTCCTAGATTACATGAGATGAGGCCAACATGAACAAGGTTTAAAGTCTAAGCATTATCACTTATGCATTAAATATTGAACAAGATTAATGGTTCATAATTGATCTGAGATGAGAGTTCATGAGATGTGAGCATTGTGTTCGAAGTTTAATTGTGACCGTTGTAATTCAAATATTTGAATTTAACACAAGGAAAACTAGATATATAATTTTTGACCATATATTTCAATATAAGTCAAATTTACTAGTGATATAAAAATAAAAGTGGTAGAGTACTCTAAGGCACATCTGGCTATATAGATTTGAAGATTTGAAAGTGAGTACAATCAAAGATATTAAGCCTAGAAGTTGACTACATGTTCATGTTTGTTCTACAAGTGACCCAAGAAGGATGTTTGAGCTTGTGTTGATGATTTTTCATTTTTTCATGATGAATTAGCTATTAGGACATATTGTATACTCCATGAAGATGCTCTATGTGGTTTTTATAGGTGTGATCAATGTATCTTGAGTATGAACAATGCTAAATAAGTTGACTGTGTATTCGGTAATGGTGTTCTTATGCATAAGGTATCTATTTGAGTTGTTTATGTATATACAAAGGTGAGCTAAGATGATTGTGGTCATTTGAGGATGTCAAATGGGACATAAAGAGTGGACCCATGTATTTGAAAGTGGTTATGTGTTCTTATTTTAATCGAGGGTGAGATAAATGGGTGAATAGGTCTCCATGAGACCTATAAGAGATACAAGGGCCCTATTAAAAGGTGTATCTATTTAAGGGTGACCCATAGATGTTATGACCAACCTATATAGATTGTATTAAGTTGTATCTTTGTATGATAGATGCCTTAAGGGCTAAGGCATGCCTAATTTCCAACCAAGGTATTGATTATCAAGATTGATCTATAAATAGTGAAATCAAAGATAATGATTTATAGACTTTGTGTGAGAGACTAAGGAATGATTGGAGAGAGGCTTGTGTGTGTGTTTTATGGATAAAAAGGGGGTAAATTTCTCTAAGGATGAGTTGAAGAGAAGAATAGATTGAGGACTATTCTTATGACATGTTGATCATAATTTTGTTGGTAGAATAGTGCGCTTGTTGTTTGAGTGGAGAGAAGGTGAAGTGTGATAAGTATATGTCCATCATTAGGTGTTGTTGACATCATTTCAGAGGTGGATGTGTTCATAGGTGTTGTGGTAGCTCAACATATAACATAGTTGTATCCCCCTTGTAAGGTATAACTTTCTAAAAAGTCTAGTTGTTGTAGCTTAGCTAGATAGGTGTGGTAGCACCTTGTGGGAATATAGTCTCACTAAATAGGGATTGTAGTTCCTTGATCATTTTTAGATGGTCTAAACTAGATCTTGTTATTATAAGACATTAGTCCAATTTCAAGTTTCGATGGATTTTCTCCCCCAAGAGGGTTTCTCATGTATGTCATGTGTTATGTGATTGATCTTTCAGTGTCTCTCTTACTCACTGATGTGAATATTATATATGATTCATGAATGATTCTAGTAACTAATTGAGTGTTTACAAAGATTATAATTTAAGTTGGATTATTTTGGCTCCCTATTTCACCCCCTTCTCAGTGATTTTACCTCTAACAGTGGGACTCAAAGAAATACAAGCTGTGATATACACACCCATGTACCCATTCATTTTCCTTTAAAATAAAAATTTCATTAATAAATTAAAGGGGGAAATTTAGACATGAAATATGAATTATATAAAAACTTAGTATTATATACTTGTAAATTACTTCTCATGATTATACCCTTCAGTTCCTAAGAACTTCATGTTGCCAAAAGGATCACAATTGCTATCACTTATGCCTATTACTTATCTCTTAGATTGACCATATATTATTTTGATGATAAGACCTTATATATTTTTGACCATATGTTATTATGATGACCAGACATTATATATTTCTAAAAATTATTTAAACTTACTTATTATCATCCTCTGTAAGTTTTAAACCTGTACCTATTTGTTATCTTCATAGACACTTACATACCAATGGAACACCTCCATCGACATTAGTGTCTTGTGCCAAACTAAGTGTCTAATGCTATAAAGTCATTAAATTTGAAAATAAAACATATACCTATGGTCAGCCTAAGTGCTTTAATGTGAGATATTTCTAAAATGGGTTGGTCTACATACTATATCAACCCTCATTCATGCCTCACCTAGCATAGACATAAAAATCACAAGGTAACTTAGCAAAGGTACTTGTTGTCACCACATATTGAACCCTAGAAGAGGTTTTTCAAGACCAATCTAATATTTAGGCAACATCTTAATGCTTATAGGTATGTGGGTTTATGTTCAGTATAATTAGACCTCTAGGTTTAAGGACTAGCTCCCTGAATTTGTCTTTAAGTGATTGTCACCTATACTAACTAGTTTCTTGTGGGAAAAGGGACACAAGTATACATGAAATAAAGATAATATAAGGGGGTGATACACCATGAAGATATACACTATTATAAAATACTTCTTTCACTAAGAAACAAGACCTACAAACTAGCTTCAAAGTCCTAAGATGTTCTAACATAAGTATTTCAATATAGAGGTGATATGCATGAGATAACTTAAGGTAAGTAGCCCAAAGATTAGAATAGTAAATATAAGGAAACTTTCACACTTGAATGCATCCAAACACACTATATACAGTCTATATGACTTGTTAGAATGAGAACTTCTTGCACTAGACATGAAAGGATAAGGAAAAGTAAGGATAGAATCACTAAAATTCACCATTCATCACTTTTCACACTTGGAAAAGATATTTTTTAACTCAAAAGTATATTTATTTTCAAATTAAAACATTAAAACATTAGGGATTCACCATACATGGTGTGTAATTATGAAACAAGAGCCAAAATGGCTAGTACTTATAGAATTTGAGAGAGGAGAGAAGAGAATGAAGTTAACAGTCATGAAAAAACTTGTCAAGTTAAGAGAAAGAGTTATGAATTCAATATAATGGATTATGGAACAAACCATGCATGGTATACTTATAAAAATGTCCCTCAAAGCATTAAACTCATTCATGTATGGCATATGATCCTTTAATTGCTTGTTTAGAAATTGCCTTCATCATTTGGTCTTCTTTGAACACTCCAAAGTAGACTAGGGATAGACGAGATCATTGAAATATGAGGGAGGGGTTAGAAATAGACTCCAACATGAATTGGATGTGTATGTAATCATCATTATTCTTGTATCTAAGTGTTCTCACTGCATGAAGTCATAATTACTTTTATTTAAACTTATCTTCACACTTGGCACTAAGATGCTCATCAGTTTCTCAAACCAATCCATAAAAAGGAGGGTATGACACTTTTAAATGGTCCTCAAGTATCTAGATCCATTAGGTAGACCTTAAAATGCCTCGTAATTATAATTATCACCTTCTCACTTGGTGATCGCTCTTTACTCACTATGCTAATTTGGACTGGCTGAAATGAAGGTACTTACAGAGGTACTTATGTACTCTGATGAAGAATGAGATGGTCATGGGGAGTTATATTAGTCCTACTCTATCTCCCAAAGTTATATTCATCCTTTGAAACTCTCTTATACATTTATAACACACAAAACAATCAAGAAAACCTATTTTACATTCTGTTCATACAAGTAGAGTGGAAGCCAAATTGATGGGAAGTATACATGGGAAGTATTATTCAATTTTAAATCAATTTCCTACTCAAACTATCCCATCTAGATTCCTCTCATTCTTCATCTTTTCAATCAGGTCCTTATCAAGGGTTTTAGATGGTTTTAGGTGGTTTTAGCCTTTAAGGATTATTCATAAAGTTGTGACATCCAATCTTTAGAAAAATTCCACTAAATCCTTATTTTATACCCTATTAAACTTATCCTAGCTCCTCAGATGCCCATGCTATGTATCCATACAATTGTAAGCTTCCAAATTTGGTCTCTCAATTTCTTTCCTTCATTTTGTGTAGGTTTTCATGCTCTTGAGCAAAGAAATGGATTTTATGTGTTATTTTCTATAGATTAAATGTTCTCAAACACCTTATAACTCCCCAAACATGTGTTATAATTAATTATTATTCTTATCTAGTGCTATAAATGATACTAGACCACCTTTAGGGCTTTATGCCTAGTTTATGCTTAGTAGGTTTGACTACACCTATGTGGGTTTAGGCTACCATACTAGAATTATAG
Organism: Torreya grandis; assembly: GCA_037957365.1. Lineage (NCBI taxonomy): Eukaryota > Viridiplantae > Streptophyta > Pinopsida > Cupressales > Taxaceae > Torreya > Torreya grandis. The sequence continues at coordinate 3,054,097 of JARHVA010001791.1, forward strand.
CACCTTTGAGTTAATTTTCATGTTTTTATATGTCTATCTCAGTTCCCTACAACCTTATGTAAGGTTTTTACAATCTCCAAGTCATCTTATTATCATTTTTTTACTAAACTTGCAAGGTTTTCATCCTAGGAGTGCCCTCTATCAAAGATAGAATAAAAGGCATCTCCCCTATTACCTCATGAGAAAAAAAGGTATAAGAATCTTATTCAAGTGATGGGGACCATATTATAAAAATTTCAAGGTTATATATCATCAATATCTTCTTTAAATATTCTAAAACCCAAGATAGACTTTTGACTTAACACTAACTATGCAAGGTTTTGTATGATGATTGTAGGTTTCATGATAGAACCCTTATTTGTCCTATTCTAAATGTATTGATAATTTTATGTGATGGAAATCACTATAAAGAATATCTTATGCATGTTTATTATCATTCTCCTTTACCAAATATTCAAGATATACCTTCTACTTGACATGCCTAGTTGGTAAGTCATCTGTGCACTATGTTCTTGTTTAGAAAAAGTAATGCCTATTGGTGGATATTTTGTATCAAAAATTATTTACCATGATCCACGCATAGTTTAATTAATTAATAAATTATTATATTAATTTTTATATTTTCTCATCATACACATGATAGGCCATCCTCTTAAGCCAAAATCTTATAGCTCACTGTCATGCTACAATCTAGCTGTAGATGTTCATCTTGAGAGTCAAAAAGACACCTGTAGGATGGTATGTATAGTAAATTTCATGTATATACTTTATTTAAATAAATTTTTATCATTAAATTAGTTATATATACTCACATAATTTTTACTATTAGACCAATGTGACTACTATTATGTTCTAACATGTCACTTCTCTTTGGAACCTCTAGGTGTACTTTCTTGTGCTAAAAGGTCATGTAGGTTGACGGTATAGGTCAAGACCTCACACTTCAACTTTTTTTAATTTAATTTGATATATTATTATGATTATTACCTTAATGAGGTAATTTTACATGGATATATGTCTCTATAACACTAAATTGGAGTGTAAGATCATCTAGGATTTAACATACTATAGAAAACATTGAAAAAATGCAATGAAAAAATGCACAAGTTGAGAACCCTCTAACACTATAATTTATTGGAAAAAACACTCAATTTCCTTGGAAAGATGTTACCCCTATATTATGGATACAATATAATATCATTAAAACTAATCTAAACATCATGCCACTTCATTATATGACAGTATCAAATGTGAGCAAGGCACTAATTTAGAGTTTTTAAGGTAACCTATCTCTGAAACAACTTCTCAACTTGAATTGATTTCACAAGTCTACCTACCCCTTATAGTTATACTATTGAATACTTATGACATCCTCAACATTTAAATACAATAAGGAAGGTCTCCAATATGTTCAAACATTTTCATGAACATTCTTAGGTCTCTATGAAAGTCACTTGTAGGTGAACACACAATGGCAAACAAGGTAGTGAATAGAGATATAGGTATTATGCATAGTGTATGAGAATCAAATAAAATATAATCCTTATAAAAATATTCAAATGGATATTTTCAACTTTGAAGGACCTCAGATAGTTCAAATTCTTCATCTTAACATGCTCATCCTCATGTAGGTCACATGTAGGTGTTTATTAGACTGTAAGGCTATGTATGGAGTCGAATTGACTGTCACAGTTCACCATTTAGAATTTGAATGGTTTGGTTTGATTTTTCATGTTCTAAGAATTTTTCCAAACTATTGATAAATTTTATGACACCTCCTTAAGTGTTTTCAAAGCTTCAATAAATTGTTCACCATGACTGTAAGTGAGTACCTATAGGAAACCTGACTGTGTGAAATATGACTATCTCTTTGATCAATGAATGACCTTGATAAATTGAGATTTAATGGAAAGGGGTGATTTTAATGACACAAAAATCATGAAACATAGAACTCACATTCATATGAAACCACTACAGAGAATGAAACCTTCTACAATTTGTGGGACATGTCTGCAACTATCAATGGAGATCTCAACCTGTAACTTGAGATGTTTGAGCTTATCAAATCACATCCAAAAATGAAACAAAAAATTTAAACCATGAAATAAGTAATTATAAATCCTATATAAGCATTTTCATCATCTAGATTGTATGAACAAGCTCATAGAAGAAGAAAACATGCAAGGTGTGGGGATTAACATGCAAAATGAGACATTCAACTTCTAAAGAATGATTCATAAAGCTTAGGAAACCATTATTCAAACTCCCACAATTAAATGGAATTAGAATAAATTTACTAATACCCCAAAATATCATTTTACCTTAAACCTCTCCTACTGGCCATACCATTAGAAGACCTATTGACTAGTTTTACATGTTTAGTGGAGCGATGGATGAGCATAATAGTTTTAAGAAAATTTTGATGCTTGATTATAAAGCATTAAAATGGATTCAAGGAAGTTTAAGATTCATTTTAAAAAATTTACACATTTTCCACACTCCTCTATAGGCCATACAACTTCTAAAACCTCCTTTTCAACTATTTTCTTGATTTCAATTAGGAACCTACAAGTTTTTAGTTAGAAATGACAAAAATAATAATTACCTAGTATATTGGACATTTAAAGATAATTTGGAACACTTTTTCACCTAATAAAACCATACCACCTTCATTAATGAATCTAAACGTGACACTTAAGTGACATTAAATGACTTAGGACTATATTTAATTATGACCAAGGATAATAACTCATTAAATGACATAAAATTGACCATGACACACCCTATAAAATTATAAAAGACCCATATACAAGTTTTATAGTATAGGGGTTTGACCTATTTTGACTTGTGGTGAAAATAGTTAACATTCTTGGTGATTTCCTAAGGGTGGTATGCTCATTATGCCAAGACTAGTAGCCTAATCCTATCCATTGGGGCATGGAGTCAAATATGGAAAAGTTTGACACTACATTTACCTTTGAAACCACACTAAATATAAATAAAAAACACACAAAAAAATACACACCAAAGGAGATAAACATGTGTTCAAATAGAACACTTATAGAACACACACACAACTGAAACAAAGACACACACCTAGCCTAGTATTTATAAGACCTCACTCTTTGAGGTGAAAAACATCTTAACATACTTCAAATATGGTAAAATAAGGTTCCTCGTGCATTTTTTTCACTCCATGAAAGTAACTTGTCATGTGAGGTATGCTCATCGTCAACCACTTGCATATGTAGATGGTCAAGAAGCTTACCATCTTTGTGTCTTCTCATGCTTGCAAGTGGAATTCTTTGGAATTTAATGAAGGATCTCTTTTTCCCTCTAAGGTCCTTGATTTTTTTTACAACTAACTTGATCTTTGTTATATCTGATTTACACTCCTCAAGTTGAGTATTAGGAAGCATGACAACTACCACAACTATGCTCACCCCTTGGGTAAACTATACTTGATGTATATGATCATCAAGTTTCTCTTCTTTATGATCCAACACCTATGAAAATGATTCTACCTTAGATGGAGATCTTGTTTATTCTTTAAGTAAAACCAAATCTACTTTGACCTCATTCTTCATGTTTACAATTTCTTGTGCAGTAGCTTCACCAGGCTCCTTTATGACTGCAAACCCTTGAATAGTGGTTTGGCATACACCTTCATGCTTGATAGAGTACTGAACAACCTACTAATTAGTCTCATTAAAAAACTTGACATCAGATATGCAACCTTTTGTATAAGGAGTCTTACCCAACCTATCAAATTCTTGGCATATGACATTAAACCTTTGCCATAGCTCATCCTCATTCACAACATGACACTCTTTTCCATGTTTGATCAAATACTCAACATCATGATTTTTAGGCTCATTATCAAACTCATTAGATGTATACTTCTAATGAGGAGGAGTAGTATTACTTAATTGATCAAATTATTAACATATGGCATTGAACCTTTTCCATATGTCATCTTCCTCTTCTTTGTAAATGTCATCATCAAGGGTAGCTTCATCAATATCAAGAAGAAAAACATCATTATTCTCACCATGGTGATCGATCAGATCCTTCAATATATCATCATCATATACATCGATCAAATAGTTACTCTCATCAGCTTGTGAGAAAGAATTCTTAACACTTACCTCAGCTTGCTCAAATATTTATTCATGGATGATATAGGTGCCAAGGTTAGTTTGTTCAAAGTAATTATAAGGATCATTCTCATAAGCATATACACAATAATAATCTATACAAAATTTATCTATACCTTCAAGCTTGGAAGAAGCACAATCATCCACACTAGACTCCTATTTCTCATTGATTATACAATTCAAATTTGAGCTTACCTCTACATAAGGCTCAATGTGGAATCTAAAAATGGGCTAAGTTATTATGGTCACCTTTGGATACATAAATTATCCTAAAGGCTAAGAAGGAACAATCAACTGAGATATATCCTCTTATCTTAGCTATAAAATCTTTTGAAAGGTAGATTTCAAAATGAGTAGGTAGGTCCACAACAACAATGTCTTGAAGGATGGGAAAACTAGGATAGTCATGGAGGAAAACGTTCAAATTGTTGATCAACCCTATTGTTTTGGTAAGTGTACCATCTAAAAAAATAAATAATTTACTCTGGGTTTCAGATTTTATGCCCAACTTATCAGCTACAACTTTAGGTATCACTAATGTAGATGCTTCACTAACAATTATGCAGTTATGTACTAGTTTTTTACCCACAATAAGAGTGAGGTAGAAAGGTGAAGTATTCTCAGCTTTGGTAGATTGTTCCATAATTTTTTTAGATTAATTAGTAATAGATACATGAAAATGAATATTTATTAAAGATGGACTAGTAGGGATAGTGGATATTTATTTTTGCAAGAGCTCCTTTTGGCTAGGCATATTGAGGACATCCCAAAGGGAAATGGATGCCTTAGCATTATTTAATGAATCCACTATGTTTAGATCAGAGTTGCTTACCTTATATTTATTCCTTAGAGGCAAGGAAGTGATTTAAACTTTAGGAATTGAGGCACATTAATCAGACCTTACCACATTCTGATTTGGAGGAGGTATAGGAGTATTTGAAATAATCATGCTTGCAGCCATGCCTTGCTACCTTGGAAGAGGATTAGATGAACTTATAAGCACATTATTATCACCTTATAAATCCTTCATTTTTACTCTTTTAATTTTTTAAATATAATTTCCTTGGTTAAGCACATAAGTATCCTCTACTAAGAAGTTAGTGAAGCTTTCTCGTTGAGGCTGCCAACCTTCACTTGCTTGCATCATGACCTCATCTTTAGATGATATTAGAGGAGTGACTCCTCCTTTAGAAATTAGATATTGTTCTCCTCCTTCATTATCATTCATAAATTTACATTTTTTCCACTCTTCTCCTTGCACCAAGTTTCTATGCATTGGTACCATCTCTCTTGTGTTGGTGGTAGAAGTAGGATTGTACATATTGGTAGGCCTATTAAAATTAGATTACCCTTGACCTCTCCCTCTCCCATATTGTGTACTATATTGTTGTTGATATGGATATGGGTTTTTATTAATTTTTTTTTTCATTATCTCTTTCCTAATCTCTATTTATAACCATTAAGTATATGCATCTTTATCTATGGCATCATCTACCTTCTTAGGAGTAGCCTTAGGCTTGGTATTTATATTCAGAACTTGGGCAATGTTTGGAGTAACATTAGAAAAACTAGGAAGTAAAGGCATAGATATTTTTAGAAGAAAATTTACTAATTTAATTAGGTCATTATTATATCTAATTTCAAGTTCATATGCTTTGGGAAGAGTGAAACCACCCACGGATTGAAGCATGATGGAAATATCAGTACCAATAGCTCTCAAGTATGTAGGAAAAATAAAGTTAGTAGGTGGTCTCATGGGAGGAGGAAACCTATGCCAAATATTTTTGAACCTCTCATTGAATTAATTCATGGTTTCCTTGGGGGATATTTATATAAAATTTAGCTAATGTATGAGTGAGGTTTGGTCACTTTCATCCTTAAATCTTGAAATTAGCAACATTTCAAAGTCATCCCATTTTGTGATGCATCCACCAAGCAAATTCCTATACCAATAAAGTGATTTACATATAAGGGACATGGAAATGATTATAATGGAAATATTTCGTTAGTGACATTATGGAAACTATATAAATTAGAGATATCCATGATGTGTTCACTAGGTGTGACATGACCTTCACCATTGAATGTAGGCACACTCTTTGTAGCATTAGGGGAAATGACATCATATACATCAAGATGGATTGGATTTTAATTATTAAAATTAAAGAAATCATGTTGCCTATCCATGATTTATTCAATCTATTCCTCACTCTCTTGGTATTCTTGGCTAGAAAATTCTGATTACTCTTTAAAGGGTAGAATAGGCTGAGGGTGTTGAACTTCAAGAGGAAGTTCAGGCTGAAGAGGTGGATTTATAGTATTGAAAATTCTACTAGAAGATGACCTATTAAGGACCATGAAATATGAGAGAAAATATATAACAAAATAATGGTCTACAACTATATTTTACATTGAATAGAGTCACTAAATTATAAGTAGCACGCTAATATGCAGTTGATGTTGTCAAGACCAACATTCACCTTGACAACTTATCTTTAAGACAATGGGTTCCATCGGGTGTGATAGAAATATTGTAACCAAATATTGTACCATATAGGAGGTTTTTCAAGCCTAATATAATATTTGGGAAACATTGGAATACTTTTAGGTATGTGGTTTTACCTATAGTAGAAGTAGACCTCTAGGTTTAAGGGCTAACTCCTTGAATTTGTCTTGAAGTGATTATCACATATACTAACTAATTGATTAATGGAAAAGGGGAATATGTATACATGAAATAAATATAATCTAAGGGGGTGATACACTATGAATATATCCATTATGCTATCATACTTCTTTCACTAATAAATAATACATACATACTAGCTTCAAACTCCTAAGATGTTCTAACATAAGTATTTCAATATAGAGGTGATATGCATGAGAAAACTCAAGGTAAGTAGACTATAGATCAGATTTATTAATTCAAGGACACTTTCACACTTGAAGGGAGCCAAACACACTAGCTATGCTTTATATGACTTTTTAACCTCCTACACTATACATGAAAGGATAAGGAAAAAAAGGATAGTATCACTAAACTTCACCATTAATCAATTTGCACACTTGGAAAAGATGTTTTGAAATAAAAAAATATTGATTATATTATTTAAAGGTAAAATACAACATCAAACTAGTAGGGATTCACCATACATGGTGTGGAATTATGAAACAAGAGCCAAAATGGCTAGTACTTATAGAATTTGAAAGAGGAGAGAAGAGAATGAAGTCCAAGAGTCACAAAAACACTTGTCAAGTTGAGATAAAAAGTTATGAATGGATGATAATGGAGTATATAATAAACCATTCAAGGTGTACTTGGACAAATGTCTCTCAAAACATAAAACTCCTTCAGGTATGACATAGGATTCTTCAATTTCTTTCTTAAAAATTGCCTTCATCATTTGGTCTTTCTTGAATACTATACAATAAGCTAGGGATAGATGTGATCATTGAACTATGAGGGAGGGGTTATAAATAGAATCCAACATGCATTGGATGTGTTTGTAATCATCAATTTTATTCTATCCAAGTGTTCTCACTACCTACAATCATAATCACTCTTTTTTATACATGTCTTCACACTTGGCACTAAGATGTTCAATAGTTTCTCAAACCAATAAATAAAAAGGAGGGTATGACATTTTTAAAGGGTCCTCAAGTCTCTAGATTCATCATGAAGCCCTTAAAAGGCCTCCCAATTGGAGTTATCATCTTCTCACTTGGTGATCACTCTTTGCTCACTATGCCAATATGGACTAGCTAAAATGAAGGTACTTTTGCAATTTTATGAAGTAAGATATGGCCATGAATAGTTATATTAGGTCCTACTCTATCTCCCAAATTGATTTTCATCCTTTGAAACTCTCTTGCACCTATAAAACACACAAAACTATCAAGAAAACATATTTTATACCTTGTCCATACAAGTAGAGTGGAAGCCAAATTGATGGGAAGTAGACCTGGGGAATCCTCTATAATTTCTAATCACTTTCCTACTAAAACTATCCCATCTAGATGCCTTTCCTTCTTCATATTTCCAATCAGGTCCTTATCAAGGGTTTTAGGAGGTTTTAGCCTTTAAGTATTATTTATAAAGTTATGATATCCAATATTTATAAAAAATACACTAAATCCTTATTTGGGACCCTCTTCAACTTATCCCATCTCCTTAGACTCCCATGCTATGAATCTGTGCAGTTGTAAGCTTCCAAACTTGGCCTCTCAATTCCTTTCCTTCATTCTGTGTAGGTTATCATGCTCTTGAGCCATGAAATGGCTTCTCTATGGTCATTTATATTGATTAAAGGTTATAAAAAACCTTATAACTCCCCAATAATGTTTTATAGTTCATTATAATTCTTATCTAGTTCTATAAATGATATTAGACCACCTTGAGGGCTTTAGGCCTAGTTTATGCTTAGTAGGCTTGATTGTACCTATGTGGGTTTAGGCCACCATACTTGAATTCTATCACATGTGAGTTAATTTATATATTGGTATATGTCTAACAAAGTTCCCTAAAACCTTATTCAAGGTTTCTAAATTATCCAAGTCATCTTCTTATCATTTGTTTACTAAACTTTGAAGGGTTTTCATCCTATGAGTGCCTTCTATCAAAGATAGAATAGATGGCATCTCCCCTATTGCCTCATGAAAAAAAAGGTATAATAATATTTTTTGAGTTATGGGGACCCTATTATAAAAATTTTAAGTTTTTATCTCATCAATATCATCTTCAAATATTTCAAAACCCAAGATAGACTTTTGACTTAACACTAACTATGTAGGGTTTTATATGTTGACTGTAGGTTTCATGATAAAACCCATATTTGACCTATTATACATGTCTTGAGAATTTAATGTGATTAAAATAACTATAAATAATATATTATGCATTTTTATTATCATTATTATTTACCAACTCTTCAAGATATACCTTTTACTTGACAGGCCTAGTTGGCAAGTCATCTGTGCATTGTGTTCTTACATAGAAAAAGTAATGATTGTAGGTGGATATTTTATCTCAAAAATTATATACCATTATCCACATCTCCTTGAAGTCATTAATACCTTTTTATAGTCATTTGGATATATTATCATCATACACATGCTAGTCCATTTTCTTAAACCACCATCTTTTAGCTCACTGTCATGTTACAATATAACTGTAAATGTTCATTTTGAGAGTCAAAAGGACACATGTAGAATGGTACACATAGTAAATTTCATGTATAGAATTTATTTAAATCCTTTGGTATCATTTAGTGAGTGAAATACACTCACAACATGTTTAGGACTAGACTAATCCACCTACTATTGTGTTTTAACATGTCACTTCTCTTTAGACCCTATAGGTGTACTTTCCTAGGTTGAAAGAAGGTCCTACAAGTTAATTGTATAGCTCAAGAACTCACACTTCAACTTTATTTTATGTCCTTTGAGACAATAGTACCATTATTACCTTAATGAGGTCATTTTCTATGGAGAGATGTCTTTATCATACTTCTTTTGAATGTAAGATCATATATGATTCAACATACTGTAGAAAACATTGAAAAAATGTAGTGAAATAATTCACAAGTTTAGAACCCTCTAACACTATAATTTATTATCGAAAATACTCACTTCCCTTGGCAAGGTGTTGACCCTATATAAATGCTACAAGATAGGATAATTTAAAATCATCTAAACATCATGCCAATTCATTATATGATAGCATCAAATGTGAGCAAGGAATTATTTCAGAGTTTTAAAGTTAACCTATCTCTAAAACAACTTTTCCACTTGAAGTGATTTCTCATGTCTACCTACCCCTTATATTTCCACTATTGACTGATTATGACATCCTCAATTTAAAGACCATAAAGAAGGTTTTGAATATGATCAAACACATTCATGAACAATCTGAAGTCTCTATGAAAGTCACCTGTAGGTGAACACATAGTGGCAGACAAGGCAGTGAACAAAGATACAGGTACCATGCATAGTGTATGAGAATTTAATTAATTCTATTCCTTCTCAACATCTTAAAATGGATATTTTTAACTTTGAAGGAGTTTAAATAGTTCAAATGCTTCATATTAATGTGCTCATCCTCCTGTAGGTCACATGTAAGTGTCTATTAGACTGCAAGACTATGTATGGAGTTGAATTGACTATCACAGTCTACCATATAGCATTTGAATGGTTTAGTTTTATTGTTCATCTTCCAAGAATGTGCCCAACCTCTTGATAAAATTCATGACACCTCCCTGAGTATCCTCAAATCTTCAAGAACTCATTTACCATGACTATAAGTGAGTACCTATAGGAAACTTGATTGTGTGAACCATGACTATCTCCTTGATCAATGCATGACCTTGAGAAACTAAGCTAGAGAGGAAGGGGGTGATTTTCATAAAATTAAAAGCATGAAACATATCACATCACATTCACATGAAACCACTACAAATAAGGAAACCTTATGCAATTGGTGGAACATCCCTACAACTATCAATGGAGATCTCAACATGTAACTTGAGATGTTTGAGCTTATCAAATCACCTATAAACATGAAAACAAAAATTTAAAACTTGAAATAAAGAATTACACATATTATATAAGTGATTTCATTAGCTAGATTATATGTACAAGCTCATACAATAAGAAAACCTGTAGGGTGTGGGGATTAACATGAAAAATGAGATAGTCAAATTCTAAATAATGATTCATAAATCTTATAAAACTATTATTCTAAATACTACCATTAAATGAAAGTTTAATGAGTATCCTAACACCCCATAAGAGTGTTTGACCTAAAACCTCCTCTACTAGCTATACCATCAGAAGACTTGTTAATCATTTTTTCATGTCTAGTGGAGTGATGGATGAGCATAGTGGTTTTCAGACACTTTTTATTCTTAAAAATATGATCAAGCATTGATATAAAGTCAAGGAAGTTGAAGAGTCATTCTAAAAGTTTTCTACATGTTCCACACTCCTCTATAGGCTATATAACTTCCAAAACCTCCTTATTTTCAATTATTTTCTTGATTTTAATTAGGAACCTACATATTTTGAGTTATAAATGACAATTTCATAACATATTGGACATTTATAGAGACTTTGAAATACTTGTTTACCTAAGAAAATTGTATCACCTTCATTAATGACTCTAAAAGTGACCCCTAAGTGACATTAATGACTTAGGAATAGATTTAACTATGACCAAGGATAATAACACGTTAAATGAAATAAAAATAACCATGAAACACCCTATAAAAATCTAATATACACTTATACAAGTTTTATACCATAAGGGTTTGACCTATTTTGACTTGCAGTCAAAATAGTCAACAATAGCCAATTAAGCATTCAACTGAGAAAATATTCCATATTCTATCCTATTTAAACATCTTCCATATGGAAAACCAATATATATGTATTACGTATTTATTGAGTACTCCATGAGCCATATTTTATAAGTTAAAAGTTAGGACACTCTATGTACTTATTTATCACATGTTGCATCTAAATACACACATAAGCTAACATGTAGGGGATACCTAAATAAGTTTGTGTCCCTCTTTGGAGTATTAGATATGTAGGTAATAGACATTTATATAGAGGTCCTTGGGTAATCTAAACACTATGTGCCTACTAACCCATTTTTCCCACAGTCACTCCAGAGGTGAAAAATCTAGGGTTTGATCATTTGAGAAAGAGCGAAAGATTGTGCATAAGATCTAAACATACAAGTGTAAAGGTGACATAAAACCCAAATTTTTATAGGTGGTCAAACATAGATACAATTTTTATTCCACATTAGACACCTACATCCAAGTCAGAAAATAGTGTCAATGTAACTATCCAAATCTAATGTAAGCATTTGAAGCCCCAAAATGCAAATTTATAAAATTTGATGATTGTCCTACGATTGTGATCCTATCTAATTCCAATTGGTTTTAACATAGATATATATGTTCATAATAAACTAACTAATTACTCATAATTATAATTTATTTCAATAATAATCAATAGTTTTACTTTCCATTTTTAGCATATCTTAGTATTGTAAATTTAGAATATTGTTTATCTAAGTTTATAAATTAATTTACCTACTATAGATCTATTTATCACTCTTGTGATTATTAATTTATATATTCTTAACCCTAAACTATATTGACCCATCTTAATTAATGGTTAAATAATACTCCAAATCATATACATTTTCCATAGTTGCAAGTGATTATCATGTTGTTTTATTGATTTTGGTTTAAAATGGATCTAATATTTAAAAAAATATAAAAATAGGTTTTTAGGTGTGCACGGGTCACCAATTTGACCTATATCTCCCCAATCCCAACACTTTGGGTCTAAATTCTAATTAAATTATCTCAATTATGTAGAACTATGCCCCAAATCATTTGCATTTTCTCTGTTCACAAGTATTTATGGTGTTGTTGTATTGATTTTAGGCTCTAAGGGAATTAATGACATGAAAAATTGACACAAATGGGATAATAAGTGTGTATGGGTATCTAGTTTGACCTATGGCTCCCTTATCTCACCTATTTGAGCCTAATTTCAAACTAAATTGGTTTGATTATGAATGAATGTGCCTCAAATCATCTACAATTTTATTGGTCATAGGTGGATATGTTTTTTATTATGGATTTTGGCCTATAAGGGACATAATCACATGCATAATTGACATAATGGGGTAGTTGGGTGTGTGTGGGTCATCAATTTGAATTGCATTTCCCCAATCACATCTATTTTGGACAAAATTTAACATAGTTTGGCCCAATCATACACAAATGTGTCCTAAACCATATGCATTTCCCCAATCACAAATTGTTATGGTGTTTTTCTATATATATATTAGTCTATAAGGGGATTAATGGCATATGTTACTTGAAATAATGGAGTGTTTTGATGTGCCTGAGTCACCAATTTGACTGATGTTTCCTAATTCACACCTATTTTGGCTTAAATTCATACTAAACTAGGTCCATCATGTACAAATGTCCCCTTAATTGTTTATGTTTACCCCTTGGGGTTTTATGTCAATTTTGGTATAGAATGGATATACTCATGCACAATAATAACATTTAAAATTTTGATACTATCCATAACTAAGAGATATTTACTCTTACTCAAACATGGAATTAACTTAATTATGTGGAATTCAAATGTAATAGAGTCAATCATATCAAATTTGGATAATTAGGGAGTAAAGTGCAGGGTTTAGGTTTTAGGGTATTCAATTTTTTCTATATAAGTTACTATGGGAATGAAATGAAAATCCATTTCAAATAAATATTCATCATTCATAATGGATATGTGTTCCCCCTAAATATAGAACTTAGTTTCCCACTACCCAATAACTCCACATTATTTTTTATAGAAAATAATAGAGCACATAACTATTTTACATTATACATGGCTATAAAAAAATATTATATTATAACATATAGTTATCATTATCATCATATTTAATAGATTTTTTCAATGTTTTTACATTGGAAGTTAAAAAAATTATGTCATCATGGGATGTTCTTCTTGAAACAAATTAACTGAAAGCAAAATAAAACCCTAGTGTAAAAGGAAATTATTTGAAATAAAATATAGATAATGAAAAAAAATAATGATGGAAAGGGAAATCATTTAAAAAGAAGGTGAATGTATGTTTTCCACTCCAAAGTTGGGTCCAAACCAATAATAAGTTGAAATCAATATGAATGTATAAATTAGTAATGAACACAAAGAAACAACAATAAAGCCTTGAAATTATGGTGTTTATGGATCATCAAACATTTCCACGCCAAAGTAAGGAATTGAATACACAAATGATGCAAATTTTACTTGAACCTAGTATTGTAAATGAAAAACCTAATCATCAATGTAGTGAAGAATATATAAAAATAATTAAAATATGAGATAATATTATTGAGGTAGGAAATCTCAATGAGGCATCATATACTGCATTTTCCACTTCCCACCTTTGGTTAATGAATAAAAATGTATAAAATATTAAAAAATGATTAAAATGTATTATAAAATATGTAACTAAATAAAAAATTATAAACTCATTAAAAAAATGATCATACCATTAGGCTAATGAATTTCAAACTATTTAGACCATTCTTTGAAAGAAAATATCTAATAGAGAAGTATAAATTGATTATTCAATTATTTAGATTGTAAAAAGTGAGTAATGTGATGAAAAATTTAAGAATAATGATAATTATTTTAAAGTGAATCCAATACCAATATTGTCAAAAATGTTAAATTATAATTAATTATACTAAAAAAATTAGTCCATTCAAAGATAAAAATGCAACACATAGAGTAACGACAACTTGTATTGTAAGTAAGTCATTAACAAAAAGTCAAAATTTGAGTAAAATATGTATTTAGATTGACATAAAAAATAAAATACTCAATAGATTTATTGTAAGAATAACAAGTGTTGGAGGTCTAGATTGCTCCCTAGTTGGACGAAGAAGTGTTCATGTTCTACTTCCAAATCTAGCTCAACATGGGACTGACCCTAGGATATAAGTATCCTATAATGGGGCCAAACCTCTAGTATTTTTAATGAGGTTGGCTCCTGTGATGCATCATTTTAGCTCATTCCCACTACTAAACCTATTAATGACTAGGGAAAAGGAAGAGAGAGATAACATGAAAGGGAAACCTAAGCTAAACATGGTGATGCACCTAAATTATTGTTGATCCACTTTTCTTGACTCTAAAACACCAATTAAACAAGGAAAAGACTAAATCTAGGATTACAAACATATTTCACACATAAATGTTTCATGAAAATGTCTACCAAATGATCTAAAGCTGAGGGAAATGATGGAGAGGTCTAATGCAAGACACTAACCAATCACAGTATCCATATGCAGGCTTCAATAAAAAGATGTAGAACACTAAACATGACCTGCATAACAAAATCAACTAGTAACTAGGTGAGATCAAGAATTGACAAGGGAGAAAAGATCTACCACATATGCAAATCTAACATGTACACACTATACCAGAACAATGAAATCTAAAAAATAGTCTTGTATTCATCTCAAGAGGTTACAAGCTTCATCTTGGTAGATTTTAGTCATGCCCAAGAATAGCATCAGAGTGATACTGAGGGGATCCATTTTTTGGCTCAAAATCCTCTTTATATATTATAAAGGAGAAAGAGATAGATGTGAACAATGCATATAAGAGTGGAAAAAGAGTCATCACGATCAATAAGTGAGGTGGAAGCTCATTGATTAATTTTTGCATGTGTGTCTTCCTCCAACCAACTAGCCTTAATTAACAAATGGACCTCAATTTACTTTGATAACTTTTGAGCTCCTCTCATTGGCTAAAATATCCCACTAGATATAAGGGTTGGTTTTACAAGATGACAAAGTCTTTTTGAGTGGAACCAATGCTCCTAACTACCTCTTCAAGTACATGTTCACCACCTTGGGGACCTAAGTCCACTTGACGTGTTCATGAAGATTGAATCCTTAAATCTTGAAACTAATAGTGCCATGCCATGAATGGTAGTTAATACCTATTTTGTTAATGATGAAGCCATATTGATAGATGAGACCCTTTGCATTAAACACATATCTACTTTATATTCATGTCTGGATCATGGGCCCATTTTATAGATAGAAAACCAATCTAAGATTATTGGTTTTCCTATAGTTATCATATCAATGTAGACCTATAGATTGTATAGCCTCTTTTCTAGATCTAAATAGGTTCAAATAGACCCATTCTATCTCTATAGGAAATAAAAGCTCATATATGCATGAACCCTTCTATAAATAATGGTAAACATAGTAATAGAATGAACTCTACAAGTATAAAAATTCAAACTAGAGGTCGATATTAAGCTCCAATAGGCATCCCTTTATGTTCTTTATAATTTACTACATGGCTATGTCCACTCCATAACATTGGATAAAGCTCTAATGGTAGAATGATGACCCTACAAGACTAGTTTACCTTGGTCAAAAATGGTTCCTCTGGTTTGACCTTGTCCATCAAATATTATTTGGATTAATCAACATTATCCAAACTATCTTTACTCAAATTGGCCTTGTATATCCCTACTATCAAATCTTGACCCTTTTGACCTCTTATGTACTATATGATCAAGTTGTATGAATAAATGTGGGCCCTCTATCTCCTACCACAAATATCCTTTGACATGTTCACTTGCTTACACACTATTGGATCAAGATGCACAAAATAATGTGATCCATATATATCATTAGGCCTACTTTCCTATCAATTTCTATGCATCACAAGATCAATGGTAATAATGAATGTGGTCCATTAATCTTGGTTTAGACTCACCTTTTGTTAGTGAATGTGTACCATTGGATTTCTATCTTATTGATCCACATCATTAGATCATGCCTAACTTGTAACTCCTTCAAGGGCTTTAACACAGGGATCTTTTGACTAGTTTGATCCCTAACATGAACATTAGATCTTATCTGTTAGAATTTGGGATCATGCAGACCATTATATCTTTCTAAAATTTAAAAAATTTAAGGAATTTTTGAATTCAAATGGTCATTTTATGAATCTCAAACTTTACACTTGTGTGAAAATTTTAAGTTGAAGGTCTAAATTTGAACACTTACATCTTGAGATAGAAAGCTAGCACATACATGAAACTTTTAGAGCATGTTCCTAACATGAATACCTCCATGACACTAAAAGATCTTAGCTGGTAAGGATTTATAAGGTGCATTTATTAAATTCATAAGTTAGTTGGTCCATTCATTTCTTTATGATGTCCTAGTGATGGTCTGACCTTCCAAGCTTGCCAAATTCATCTTTTGAACATTTTTCAATGTTTTGATGAATTATTTAAGATTTGTGAAACTTGGCCCATTTTTTTAATGCCTAAAACACATGAGAACCTACATGGTTTTCTTCATTTTGTAATCTTAGACCTATTTCTAAGCCTTTAATCTACTACTTCATCAAACCATGAAAAAGCATCATATTTGGGCCAAAATTGGCCAACATCTTTGGAAACTCATAGCGGTTTCATTCCTATTTATATATGAGAACCTAGACCATATTGCCTTGTCTAGACCATTAGACATGGAGTCTCTACTTGGGTCCAACATATTTACCTGGGTCCAACACTAGCTACCAATCTTGCTCTAACCTCTTTTGAAACAAATACAAAGGACCGAGAAAAGAACAAAATAAGATAGAGTGCCCAAGGCACTTATTAAAGGGGAACACATAAAATAGAAAGAAAAACTAACCTAAATAGAGCAATATTATGTAAACAAAGCACTCACTTGGAACAAAATACAAACAAACAAATGGGCTAGAGTAAAACAAAGAGGAAAATTTAATAAAACTATCCTAATATGTATAGATTAGAACTATATGTACCTTTTCCCTTGGATCAAAAGGAAATTTTGATAGATTTCTTGCATCATGGGATGAGAAATTAAATGAGGCATGTAGCTCCTTGACACTTATTGTTGATGTCCACTTCTTATTTTTTGTATCGATCAAATTCATTGGCATAATGTTCAACATGAACCAAACAACTCCAAATAGGTTATCTATGTGCACCTAAAAAGTCTCAATTTCTTTAGATGGTTCTTCAACTACAACCTCTAATAGTGGTTCAACAAGACATACCTCTTTGATCTCCATGGTATCTTTGATAAGATTGGGTCTTTCTTCAGCTACAAGTTCTTCAAGCTTATCTAGAAGATCTACATATTCTACCCAATCTTGGTCATTATCTTCCATGGGAAATTTTTTATCCACCTTCTCAAGCACTTGATCCTCAAATTGATAAAGATATTTAAGCTCTTGAAAGAGATTCATTTGTAGCTACCAATCATCATCATCCTTTTTGTCATCTAGAACCACTACTTCTTCAATCATATGTTCTTGATGCATGAAGTCATCAACTGGGTGTTCTTCATGCTACAATGCATCCAAGGGTGATTCAAAACTAAATAGATGTATTGAGTCATTTTCAAGAACTATGTCTTCCACCTTTGTCTCATGAGACCCTTTTGGAGCTGTAATATGTCCCTCTTCATTAAAAAGGTTTAAGTTGCCCTTATTTTCACCAACAGGATTCCATATGGTGATCTCTTCCTCATAATTATTTATGACATCTTCTTGATTAGTCATAGCTTGTATTTGATCCTCTTTACTTGCTTCCATCAAAATGGGCTCCATCTCAAGAGAGGGTGGGGTGGGATGTTGATAGATAGGCTCATGGGTTTGAGGTGGAGGGTAAGATGTCATGGAGGGATAATAAGCTGGAGATGGAGCATGAGGTGTGATGGATGGTTTATGTATGGGTCTGTGAATGAAGGGTACCTTATTACAACTTGAAACCCTAATAATGGTTGACTCTTGAAAGAGGCTTTGTAGGGAAAGCAAGTTAAGCTCAGAAATAGAAGGAGTACCTTCTTGTATTAGATATTTATTTTTATAATGGTTTCCTTGAGTCTCTTCAATAGTTTTAAATTTTTCTTTAGCCTTCATAATTGAAGTCTCCTTCTTATTTTGAGAACATCCTTGCATAGACCTCCAAGATGGGAAAGATAGAGGTCTTTCTTTAATCTTCTGATTTTGGTTCTCTTTTTCTTTCCTTATCTTTAGCTCTACACTCTCTGATTTTCCTCTCTATATTCTCTTGGCATAACCTCTCTTTAAGGTAGTTAGTGGATTCATGAGGATAAAGAACATAAGAATACTCTTGAGGAGGGATGAGAGAGGTTTACATAGGTTCAAATCCTAATTTAACTTGGACTCTCAAATCTAGATTTGTCTCATTTTTCCCACCCCATGACTTCACCACTTGATTCCATCTTGGAACCTTGAAATAATTCATAAGGGGTTCTTGAGGAAGGATGGAGTCTTGGATCTCAACAATAGGATATTCCACAATAGTCTCCTTCATTCTTTAATAGTTTTATTGGATAGATTTCTAGGAAAAAAAGGTCGAGGAAACACATGAAGATTTTGGCATACTCAAAGGGTCACATGGAATTATCTCTTGGGGAGGAATTGATCACACATAAGAAGGCTTAGGTAGTGTATATGAAGGCACATAAGATTGGTAAGGTTAGACCTATTTCTCTTTAAGGCCTTTTATCTTATCTTTAATGCTTTAGATGTAACCACCTACATCCATCATCTCATCTGTGAGATTGTTCTAATTTTCTCTCTCAACAGGTGCCCATTCTCTTTTTATTTGTTGCAATGACTCTCTCACATGATGAATAAAAAAAGTAAGGACATCTTAGACATAATTATTTTGTGAGCACAATTCTATTGTTGGTATGGATGGCTCATGATAGGGTTGATGAGGAGCAGTATTATGATGGGCTTCATATCTATAGAAAGGATTAGGGAAATATTATTTAATATATGATTAACATTGGTCATCATATTATTGGTGAGGATCATGAGGAAGGTAAGATCTATTTCCTTGATAATAATGATCATGAGAAACTTGAAAAGGTTCCTCATAGATTTGACAGAAATCTTGGAAAGGATGATTAGGCTCATATGTATTATGAGGATCATATTGGGGCTACTGATAAGGAGGTGGATAGTAGGTATATTCACCATAGATGTTCATATTGACTTCATATATTAAATGAGATGTAGGATCTGACTAAAATTTTAATTAGACATACCTGGTCTACTATTAACAATAAACTTTGATTTGGAGTCACCATTAGTGCTAACTACTTGATTCCAAAATTTGATTAGAGGAAAGACACACCAAGATATTCCCACTCTCTTAGACTTGGTCTGACCAAGTGTGACAAAACTATTGAAGGTCTAGATTTCACCCTATTTGGAGGTAGAAGTGTGTAGGTTCTACTTCAAAATCTAGCTCAACATGGGACTGACCCCAGGCTATGGGTATCTAATAATGGGGTCAAACCTCTAGGATTTTTAATGAGGCTAGCTCCTCTAATGCATCACCATATTTATCTTAGGTTTCCCTTTCATGTTATCTCTCTCTTCATTTTCCCTGGTCATTAGTAGGTTTAGTAGTGGGAATGAGCTAAAATCATACATTAGAGGAGCTAGCCTCATTAAAAATCCTAGAGGTCTGACCCCATCATAGGATACCCATTGCCTAGGGTTAGTCCCATGTTGAGATAATTTGGAATTATAACTTGAACACTTCTTACTCCATCTAGGGTGAAATATAGACCTCCAACAACAAGCTTAGATGATTCATTACTAAAATATTATTATATTTTCAATGGCATGATTCCACATTGTGATAAAAAAATCTAATTTCAACAACCAATTATTTAACAAAATAATTATGGTATGAAAATACTAAGGTGTTACCAAATGTTAAGGATGTATTAAAATTTGTATATGGAAGCTGATACCACATACCCCATGCTAAAATCATTAGAACGTAGTCAAAATGAAATACAAAATAAATTTTGTGAGATGAATTTAGGTTTGAATATTGGCCAAAGGTAATTTGAGTCTTATAAACCTTAGTATTGTGTGCCCCTTACTATTTGCATGACATATTTTTGTAAGCATCATGTTTAAGTTTACATGTATCATGAGTTGGTTTTTCATATACAATATACATTTCATATTAGCATGATATTGCATGAGTGTGGGGTGACACAACCCCCTTAGTCACCTATAGATTCACTTGATTAATTTTTATGCAAAATTTATGAGGGCCATCAGTTTTATAGTCAAGAGTGATTGAATGAAAATTAGTTTATGTAGTGGATTTGAAAAAATTAATCCATGATTTCATGAATATTATTCTCATGATTATGGGAGATAATTAATTGAAAGGGGAAATTATGAAACAATTAAGTACATGTTAAATAACGGGGGATATGGATCAAGGTGTGAATTCGTGAAAAATGAATTTAGCATCCCAATTTTCATTATAGATTTCAAGAAAAACCTAGTATAAAAATATGCAAGGCATGTGCACATACCTCATTGTATTGAATAATAGTTATGTAGGAATAAAATTTCGTATGGTTATAATATCAATCATTGTTTATTTTTCAAAGAGTTATACATTTCAGCCTTAGAATTAAGTTAAATAATAATACTATAATTCTATCCATATTTCATTTTTGTTGAGATTATATTTAGGTACACACCTAAAAATATATAAGAGAACAAGAAGATTTAAATGGAGCATCATTTTTACATGAGCAATAATTGGTCCCATTCTTAAAATTTTATCTAATAATAATTTAGTAGGTTCCATAAAATTTTGAATTAAAAACACATTACAATTCATCAACATTTGATTTGCTCAAATAATTACACTTGATAGTTTAATAATTCATGAATATTCTATCGACTTAACATAATATATGTAGACTAAAATGTTTGTCATAAATGGAGTTTATTTGAGGTAAGATAAATAAAATGGGGGAACAATGAAGTAGTTGCATGTGTTAATAGAGCCTTGGTGAAAGAGTAAATGAATATTCATTGTGTCATTAATTTCATAGATCCAAATTCTATTTTATGTTGGTGTAACCATTTTATTATATGATTTAAATGAAATCTAGATGTGAAATATTGTTTAAGCTGGTGGATGAAGAAAAATTGGGATAAAAAAACAAAATGTGACATAGTTAATGAATCTATAAGAATGCATTCAATTAGGAACTCAAATGAAAGAACACATAATATTTGGACACAAAAATTGACATGTTTTTTTGAAATTTGTGTGGCATGGGATTTGATCATTATGAGAATTAAAAATGGTTTGATTAATAGTGTCCATGCCCCCTTACCCTTGATAAATTTCATAACCTTGACATAATGATAGAATCAACACCTCTATAGACTATGATCATATTTAAAATCTTGTCGAACCTAAACATGTGTATGTTATCATTTCCCCTCAAGGAAATATTTAAAATAAAATTATTGGTTGACACATTATGTTAATGTAATTTATAAACTTATAAGGGATACTACAAATGGGTATGTATTTAAATACCCAACAAGGTCATGTTTTTAATAAGAACTTGGTTGAGGATATACTTGATATGTGAAAATGGAATTCCAACATTTGAGGACTATGAGACAAAAGATAACATTTTCACATATTCAAACTTATTTGTTTAATTGAATGTTTAGTTGGTTATGAATATTTATAAGGAAAATAAAAGGAGTTTTGGAAAATTTTGAATAGTGATTTATAACAATATTAGAAATTCTAAATATTAGAGATGACCCACAAGGCACAATTGACATATAATTAGGTGATTACAATTTTATAATTATAAATTCATTTTCTAGTAAAATATTTTTTTTTAATTTATTTATTTAAATATTGAATACTAAAATTTTTCTTATCAATATTATTGGAGCCATAGTAGATTCCTCCTTCACAAGGTTGATCATGTGATTAGATAAGGTCAACTTCTTGAAACCAAAGACATTGATTTTTCAACTACTTGTTTTGGCCTCAAGAAAATCCTTCTCTATACAAAATAATGCATTTTAGGTGAACATTAGACACATGTAAAATATTAACTATAATCCATCTAGTAAAACAAAAAAAAAGTGCATATCAACTTACTCTACTTACACCACATAACACTTTGATTGATAGTAAGAGACATATCTATAACAAAGAATATAATAATCAATCCTAAAATGTTATTTTATACACTCAAGAGAAACATTTGTTGCCTCTAATAGACATTTCTAATTTTAATACATTCACTTTAAATTTCATCACCCCAACACATATAGGTAGGATTTTTTTTTTCAAAGACCACAACCTTAGAATCCACCCATATATGATTTTTTCTATTGGTTTGGCATGTAGAAACATTAAGATTTTTTTTTAAAGGTTTCAAGGCATAGTTCAAGATCTTTACCTCCAATTTTTCATGGCTGAAAATAGAAAACCACCACATTAGGGATGAAAAATTATATCTATGATTTTTTCATTTAAATACACCCAGTTATCAGATGGACTACATGTTTATGCCTCAAGCATGGCATTCTCAATTAAAAAAAAAATTAAGGGAAATTTAGATACAAGTAAAATAGAAATTATAATTCATCTGTTCAAAACAAAAGAAATTTTATATGTATTTAAAATTCCTATACTTACACCATGTATCATGATAATCAAGAATAATATATAGATTAGTCATAGAGGATTTATTAATTAGACCTAAAATGATGTTTTTTATGTAGTCAAGAGATAAGTTTGTTTCATTTAATAGAAACTTCCACTTTCGAGAAATATAATTATAAATACATCACTTAAAATATGTATTAATATGAAAATTACATATATTACACATATTATGACCTTAAAATCCACTTAGATACAAGTTTTACCTAATATTCTAACATGTAGAAATAATGACAAAAAATGTTGTCATGTTTTAAGGCACAATTTGAGATATCTACCTTTGGGTCGTCATGACTAAAAAGTGATACCAGTAACATATCCTAATTAATTAAAAATAATTACTATGATTATGTTCTTAGTATCATAATACTCTAGATGAAGATACATACTAACCATTTTGATGTCAAGAACATCCTTCTATATATAAAGCAAATGCAATTTTAAGGAAAAACTCAAACTTTCGGAACAAAAAATTGTAAGTCATCAATTTAAACTAGAAGATTTTATAGGTTCATGTTAAATTACTCTACTTACACTCTATATCAATATATATGCAATAATATAATGATTTTTAGTGGAATATTTAGTAATTAGTCATAAAATGATGTTTTTATGCAATGAAGAGACAAATTTTGTTGCCTCTAATATACATTTTTTATTCGAAGATATCCACTTGAGAAATTTTCACTTCCAACACATTAATATAGGAAATATCCATTTCCAAGACCAACCTATAAATCCATACATATATTATTCTTATCTATTAGTACAAAGTGTAAAAACATTAAAAATAATTATTTCAAAGTTTTAAGGTGCAATTATAGATCTATACCTCTACATCTTCATGGATGAAAACTTGTATCATCAATATACCAGTGATGCAAAATAAATAATATAACCATGTTATCATGATCCAACTATGATTGGTTTAGAGACAAATTAATTGTTCCAGATTCAAGAACATCCTTCTCTATACAATAATCATAGTTTTATCTTTCTCTTTATTGTTGGGTCTTTGTGACTAAAACTTGGTAGAGCCACAATGTCAAGGATGATAAATGAAACCTAAGACCAAATGATTGGACTCTAAATATGCCAATTTTTGATTCAATATACCATTATAGCTTCAAGAATGTCTTTTACTAGATATGATAAAATTATAGTTAAGAAACCTAGCCACATGTTGATACTAGTGCAAAAAGTACAACATATGCATGAAAATTAGTAGTAATATTGACAACATATGCATGATATGAAGTAGCTATGGGTTATTTATGTACAAATGATAAAATATGCCTCTTTTAATGTGTAACAAAATAATAAGATTATTATATGGTTAGCCAAAATACAAAATGAATGGAAATACTAAATAATTTATTCTAGTGTACTTTAGATGAAATATCTGAGGAGTAAAGAAGTAAGGAATGAATTCCAAATAACATACCTTCATTTAATTTTTTTTATATTGGATTTTTTTTGGACTTATCAAGATTGTATTTTAAAAGGCTTGATTGAGGTGTGTTAGTGATTCCACAACACTTCTCCTTACAATGTTAATGTTTGATTGATTGGATTGATGAGTTGATTCTTTGATGGATAGTATTTTGATGTAAATTCATTGTATAATTAAATTTTAGTGGAAATGGAGGTGAATGAATCCAATATATTTGGTTTAATTAATGAGAGCTATTGATCTTAGTTGGAGATCAATGGTGGAAGATGATTGAATTGATGGGAGATTATTAATTTATTTAGTAAGAATATTAAGAATGAGAAATATGTGGGGAAATTAGACCCATGGAGGATTAAATGGGATTATGTAATTTTATAATGTCTGTTATATGGATTTGAGGTGTATTATTAAATTTTGAGAGAGGAATCCTTGGATTATAAAAGTTAGATGATGGGGGACAAACAAAGCCTATGACATCATTGAAATTTGGAAAAAATGATCTTTAGATTATAAAATTTGGATTATTGGGGATGATGGAGACTATGGCATCATTAAAATTTTCAAATAAGTATCTTTGGATTATAAAATTAAAATGATGGGGAATAGGAGGAGCCTATGGAATCATTTAATTTTGGAAAGTGGAAGGGGTGGAAGATGATGCTATGATGTGGGGATTGTTTTATTTTTATATTTTGATAATTATATATATATATATATTAAAAATACATTTAATTATGAAAATATTAGTTAATTAATTTGGATTAATTAACTAATATAATGTGATGTGAATTTCATTGGACTGGAGGTGGTTGTGGAAGAAATGACTTAATTGGCTAGGGGTCATGAATGTTTAAGGCTAGGGATGTTAATGCATATAGTAGATTGATTAGTTAAAATTGTCATAAAGTGTCTAATTTTAAGTGTCTACATTTTATCCCTCTTTGATAAGGCATTTTTGATATACAATGAATGGAGTAATGGATTTTAAAGGAAAGAAGAAGCCAAAAAAATGTGGATGAAAAATTAGATGATGATGATTGAATAATTTGATTTATGATTCCACCTTGAAATGACATGTGGGGATAAAGTATATGGATGGGCTCATTAAAATTTATAAAAAAAAAAAAAAAAAAAAAAAAAAAAAACTATAATAAAATAATCAATGGGTGGGTGATGAAGAAAGAGGGGTTAAAATGTAGGATGTGATGATGAGATTAATTCATGGATGCATATAACCCATTTGAGATAATAATTACATGTTTTTATTTTCTATGATGATGGACTGAGTATATCTAAGTATTATTTAGTAAAAATATATCTTGAGATAAGTTTCACACTTTTATTTTCCCCAAATAGGGTGAATATGGAAAAATATCCCAATAATGGATTTTCAAGCTTGATTTACCCCAAGTAGGGTGAAAGTTATGAGCTTATATGGATAAATAATTGAGTGATTGATTTTATATAATATATTAAGGTTCAAACCTATTTCATATATTAAGGATTAAATTATGATTTTGGAGGAAGGGAATGGGAAGGAATAATGACTAAGCTTACCTTAGAAACTCGATGTAGCTGAGCACTGTCTACATAGTCTAAATGGACATTAGGAAAAATTTAGCTCTCTATTTAGGGAGGTTTGATTATTAATGAATTTAACTCACTTAATCTGATGATTATTTACTTTTACATTCTTATGATTTTTAATTGATTTTCCCTAAGCAGGGCAAATTTTAGATAAGATGCAGACTTTGATGTTCCCCAAGTAAGGTGAAAGTTGTGAGTTTGGATTACAAGAATTTGTTTCAAAGTTAAGTGATTTAAATTAATGAATAATATTTTATAGGTGTGATATTTTGACAAAAACATATGTGCAAATGGTATAATGATTTTTCAAAGAATAAAAAAGACAAAAAAAAGTAGGCACATGAAGATGGCCCAAAGTGATGAAATAATGATTTAAAAAATGATGTGTTGATGTGTTGAGGGATAAAAATGGTTATGAATATGGATTGGATATGGAATTTGTCTCACCATCTTAACCCATGAGATATTGAATAAATCAAGTTCACATAGAAATTATGGACTTAATTCATCATGGGGGCATAAATCTCGATACAAAAAATGACCAATGCCATTGAAGAACACAACCCATGGGATGACATGAAGGGAAGTTAAGCCTTAATGATAAATGATAACTAGTAAAATATTATTGGAAGAAGAAAAATATATTCCTATCCACAACATGTAGAAACATTGAGATGCAAGATGTAGATGTATCAAGTTGCAAACTTAATAAAATTTTGTGCATTGAAGTAATAAATGTACATGGGTAAGAATTAATTAAGATCCAATGAATTAACCTTTATTATTGATTGTAATATAAATGAAATAGGATGAAAAGTATAATGAGGTCTTAGATAAATGGATGATGGTGAGGATGAAGAACTAGGTAGTGTTGAGTATGAGTGCTTACTAAGACAAGAATAAAAGGGAAATTATGGAATAATTATCAAAGGATAAATAACTTTAAAGGAAATTTTATTTGGAATAAGGAATTTTATTAAACTTGGAAATAAAACCAATTTAATAAGAAAGATGATAAAAATGAAATGAAATAGAGAAACGAGATGAAGAAAAAAATACAAAAGATGAGGGTGAAAGGATGGTAGTGATAAATAGGTAGATTGGGGAATTTAAATAGATGCAAGATAATTTTATCTTTATTGTAAGGGAATGGGATTATAATATATTTGGTGGTAAATTAAATTAGTGAAAAGAGGTCTAAATTAGACTAAGGAAAAAAAATTATATTGTGATGAAAATGAAGGATAAGGAAACACATGTAAGAAATGGATATTGGTGACCAAAGGAATGGAATAAGTAAAAAAAAGGAAGATAAAAGAGTGAAAATATAGGTGGTATCATGATTAAATAATCATTGATAGGAAAATTAATAGTGAGGAAGGTGATGAGCCAAATAGTAGATCAAATGGTGGATTTGGAGATGAAAATGTAATGGAAAATGTCAAATGGGTTTAAAAAAATGGGGTGACATGTAAAATTGGTGGTGATGGAAGCATGTTATGAGGGTGAATATCAATCAAATTTTTAAAAGATATCAACAAGTGGATGGTTGATTAAAATAGATTGATAAGATAAAAGGGATGAGGTGATGGGTATATGGGTGGTGTTGGAGTGAAGAGTTTATTATGGAGGAGGAAAGGGATGAAAATATTATGGATGGTAATGTAAATTAATGGTAATAATGATAATAATACTTGTCAAGATTACCTTATAAACCCCATGTAACTGAACACAACCTACATAGTCCAAACAGAACTTAGGACAATGTAGTTATCCCAAAAGGGGAGGTATGATAATGATAAATAAATGATAATTGACATTGATTTGAATCTTATTGTTCAAATATGGATTAATTGATTGTATTAAAAAATGGATTCACCATGGTACTTATCTAAGATTCCATAAAAATGGTTTTCACTTTTGGATGAACTAATTCTCTTAATCTTTTTTTTGTATTTTTTCTTTGATTTTTGGATTTTTGGATGGACATCAAGAATATATAAACTTTAGGTGCATTATATTAATGGGATAATATATCCCTCTTCAATATTATATGGTTAATATGTAAGTACCTAAACTATACTTAGCAGTGATGATGTATGGACCTAAACAATTATGCTCAAGATTACCTTTATTCTCCTATTCTGCATTTGTATTCTTTTGATTTTATTTAAGCACAAGGCCACAAAATTCAAGATCTCAGTATTTTATTTTCTTTTTATTATTACAATTCATATTATTTTGATAAAACTTGATATGATTTAGTGCTATCAATATTTTCTCATCAAGGACTTATAACTCTTGTATCCATACAACCCTGTAATCCTCATCATCAACAACATCCTGTAATGAAATATATAGGAAGGGTAAATTGATATCATAGGTAGGATTATTTCTAACCTGAAGACTAGGGAATAGGGTGTATCACATATGTGAGTCTAAATTTTGGTTTATCAAGTCTATAAATCAAGAGATAATTATAAATGTTAATCATAGATAACATCATTAATAACCATTTTGAGTCTTTTAAGGATGTTTTTATTGGATGCCTCAACTTTGATGTTTCCTTATGGATAATAAAGAGTGGACCATCTGTGTTAGATATGGAATTGGGAACACAAGTCTTTAATGTACATATTCTTGTAGGATGTTCCATTATAAAAAATGATATTAGATGAGATGCCATACCAAAATAATATGATTTAAAATAAATTTGGATATTTGCTTCCTGGTTACATAAGTGAGAGAAATTGCCTCAACCCACTTTTTAAAATACTTGGTAGTAGTTAGGATGTGTTTATGTCCATCAGATGAAGTGTGGGGGGGGGGTTAACTTCCTTATTAGATTGATTCCCCATGTTAAAAATGGCCAATGAATTGTAATCAACTGTAATGATTTTGATGGAGTGTGAATTAAGTCACCATGCTTATGGAAAAAAACACACCTTTTGACATAGGGTATTAGTTTCCATAGTCATCTAGTAGTATTATGTGCAAAGTATTTTATTAGAGGACCATTACATTAGTATGCCCCCCATAAATCCCATTATGAACATATTTGATAGTTAAATTAGCCTTTACCAAGAAGAGCTACATCATAGCCTCTATAATAGCATATCCCAAAAACTAAGGTTTATTGGGATGTGTTATGAATGAAATATTTTTTTTGGTTATGTGATAAGTCTTTAAGAAGGATGTGATCATGAAGGTAGATGTAAATATTTTTATACCTGGTTGAATTGGGACCAATAATCTCACATACCCTTTCAAATTATGGATGATCGTATGTGGGGACAATGATTTGTTTAATTAGGAACTAAAACTTATGTATATCTAAAGACATTTTAAGAAGTGAACCAATAATATCCATGACATTTGTTGACATGTTATTGGCTATTGGTACTTACTCAAACTTCATGTGTTCAAAATATTGCTTAAGGATATCTACCATGGATTTGTATGGCATGAGCTTGTCATAGTTTGTTTTATATTTATTATTTACTTGATTTATGATTAAATAAGAATCACCAAATACTAACAAGAGTTGAATGTCCCATTAGATGATAATGCAAAGTCCTTCAAGAAGGGCCTCATTTTATGCAATGTTATTTTTTACATGGGAAGTCAAAGTGAAAATCCTTGGGGATAATATATCTTTATGGTGTGATATATAAAACACTTGCCCATGAGCCTTGGTATGTGAATGACCCATCATAATAGTCTTTCATTGCTTTGTTTATTCAATAGAGAAAATGGAGTCATATAGAAACTCAAATGTTAATGGTTTTATATCTTCTAATGGAGATTTTTATAATTAATCAACAAAGACATGCTCTTTAATATATTTTTGATTGGTGTATTTTATGTAAAATTAACTTAATAACATAATCCATTTGGCCATATGACCTATCAATGCTACTTGATACTTGAGTAGATCAACTTTTGCAGTGATGATGGTTCAATTTTAGAGCATGTAGTGTCACAAATTTTTGGAGGTGATAACTAATGCTAAACATGCCTTTTCAAGAGATGAATAATTATGTTCATAGGTGACCAATGTCCTACTCAAGTATAAACTATTATTTCTTACCATTTTCATTGTGTTGAGCTATAAGTTACCCCAATGCATGTTGAGTAACCGCTATGTAAAGTAATAATGACTTACTTGAAATTGAAGGGGCCAACACTCATGGATTATCCAAATGTGATTTTATTTGATCAAATGCCTCCTAAAAATCCTTGTTCCATTAGATTGAAGTTCCCTTTTTCAAGAGGTGTGTGAAGGGACGATAATGATCTATAAGTTGTAAAATGAATCAATGAATTATTTATTTTTTTCCTTACAAACTATATAATTTTTTTAGATTATATGGTGGAAGAATTTATATTATGGCCTTGAACTTAGTTTGGTCCACTCAATACCTCACCTAGAGACAATGAAACCCAACAAATTTCTATATGTGATGTAAAAGACACACTTAGGATTTAATTTGACCTTGTATTATTGAATTCATTCAATGATCCTACACAAAATTAATATAAGTTTTACTCTTAATTTTGAATTTCCAAGGATATCATCCACATAATCTTCCAAAATATTATGCATCATGTAATGGAATATAACAATCATGGCTCTCTAATAAGTGTCACTAGTGTTCTTTAGGCCAAATTACATGTGATAACTAATGCTAAACATGCCTTTTAAAGAGATGAATAACTATGTTCATAGGTGACCAATGTCCCACTCAAGTACAAACTATTATTTCTTACCATTTTCATTATGTTGAGCTATAAGTTACCGCAATGCATGTTGAGTAACCACTATGTAAAGTAATAATGAATTACTTGGAATTAAAGGGGTCAACACTCATGGATTATCCAAATGTGATTTTATTTGACCAAATGCCTCCTAAAAATCCTTGTTCCATTAGATTGAAGTTCCCTTTTTCAAGAGGTGTGTGAAGGGATGATAATGATCTATAAGTTGTAAAATGAATCAATGAATTATTTAATTTTTTCCTTACAAGATATATAATTTTTTTAGATTATATGGTGGAAGAATTTATATTATGGCCTTGAACTTAGTTTGGTCCACTCAATACCTCACCTAGAGACAATGAAACCCAACAAATTTCTATATGTGATGTTAAAGACACACTTAAGATTTAATTTGACCTTGTATTATTGAATTTATTCAACGATCCTGCACAAAATTAATATAAGTTTTACTCTTAATTTTGAATTTCCAAGGATATCATCCACATAATCTTCCAAAATATTATGCATCATGTAATGGAAGATAACAATCATGGATCTCTAAATAAGTGTCACTAGTGTTCTTTAGGCCAAATTACATGACCTTATAACAAAATGCTCCCCATGGGGTGGTGAATACAGTCTTACACTGATCCTTGGGTGCTATATTGATTTTTTTGTATCCTAAAAATCCATATATATGATAACATCTCATATCCAATTTTGGAATTGACTATCATATCAATACTAGGCAAAGGAAAATCATCCTTTGGGCAAGTTTTATTGATATCATGGAAATCAGTGTAATTGTAGATTCTCAAGGGTTTTTTTATTAATAGGAATAATGTTGAGATCCATTTTGAATAATTAATAGGTTTGATGAACTTGACTTATAAGATTTTTTTGAGTTCTTTCTTCACCAAAATAGTAATACGTGGATTTATTTTACGTAATTTATTCTTGATGGGTTTGGTGTTTAAATGCACTACAATATGATGGATGACCACACATGGATCTAATCTAGGCATATCAAAATAGGACCATGTGAAGATATCAATGAATTATTTGAAGATAAAAATAACGGGCTCACATTCCTCTCTAGTGAGAGAGGAACTAAACTTACTTATGTATGGATTTTCCTATGTACCAAGGTTGACCTAAATGGAATCTTCCATAATAAATGTGGAACCATCCTCTAACAAAGTAGGTACTTAAAGGAATTAATAGTATTCATCTAATTGTGACCTAATTTATTCATTGAGCTCACCCATATAATATAAATTAGAGCCATTCATTCTAGGTCATGACCACTCATTAAATGTCTATGGAGATTATTAGACCAATAGCTCAAATGTGTGTTACTTCTCAAGACTAAAATATAAATTGAAGATCATGTGAGGAATTCTAAGACTCTATGATTTTTAATGAAGAGAGTGGATTTACCCAAGAATTAGTGCCTTATAATGGTTTTCATCAATGAACACATTTTTATTTTTATTTTTTTCACTTTCCAATATCACCTCAAAGAGGTTTTCACCATAGGGCATTAATTTTTTAATTTCTTGACTAAGAAAATTCACTTGATTTTTAAAGTAGGCAATAGGGTCCAAACTGATTTCAAATAAATTCTTGTGGTCCCTAAGTGGGAAAACATCTCTAAGTCCTATGAATTCTATAATTGCCTCATCATTTTTAAAAATGTCTAAAGGCATGTGATCCTATTAGTCCCAGAGTATGAGGTTAGGATAAGGGAGGTCTAAATGAATGGTAAGGATAGGCTTGGTATCAAAATGATTAGTATCAAAAATATCATCATAGATATTATAAAAGGACTCTGTGTCACTATAATTAAATTCATTATTAGTCATTATATTTGTATCACTTTCAATATTAAGGGGGTCCCTTCCAAGTGGTTTATATCTGATGCCATGATTTCCTTCATGTTGAGTATATGGGATAAATTAATAATTCCTTTTTCCTTGGATCCTAGGCTTATACCCTTGTAATTTACCATTTATAACATCTTGTTAAGGATATGATATTCATTGTTATCATATCATGAAGTTATTATATCACCATATAGCTATGAACTACTAGGATCTTTTAGTTATTCATTATTGAGAAGACCATTCTTGGAAAATGAAATTAAATCAAGCTTATATGAGTCGACCTTCTTTTTCCATACCATTTTATGCATGCCATGAGTTTTTGGGGATAATGGAATCTTTACAATGTGGAAAACATTTTTCATTTCATATTATCCATAACCTTTATCTTTAATTGTGAAGTGTGTGTTGAATGATGCCAAGATCAACTAAAGAACAAAGCTTGCATGGAGAACCTATATCGATAACCTACATAAAATCTTAAAAACCTCAAGAGAAAGGAACTTGTCTAAGGAAAGAGAAGTTTTAGAAATATTATTTTGAATTAACCATAAAATCAATGGGAAAGGTAAATTTATAGGTGAAAGGTAGGCATTTAAAAATATCCTCATGCATGTTAGATTATCTCTCACTAATAACCTAGAATAAACCTAAGCAAGATAAATAAAAAAGTGTAGGTAAAACCACATAGTAAGAAAAATTTTACACCAATACCACCCATTAAGTGTATATTAGGTGGGTAGAAGAATTGGGTCCCAAAAATAAGGCCTAATGAGGTACCCAAGCACAATGTAACTCTCATAAAGTGAGGAAAAGGAGGAAACCCATAGGACAAATATCCTACCCTAAAAGAGAGCAAATAATAGAAAGGAGGTAAAAATACTCAATAGAGTCTACAACTACCTTAAGCCATTCAATATCTTGTAATGAAGTTACTAAAAGTGACTATAGATGAGAAGTAGATATAGTGAAGAGTAGATCACCCTATAGTCATGAATGAGTCTACCATGAGCTTGATGGATCTTTAGCCAAGGTGTGATTCCTATCCAAGTAATTGTTCTCCTTGTGTAAGGTATGAGGGCTAACTACTCTATGAAATGATGGTGAAATGGGAGCAAAAGAAATGAATAACTGATAAATGATCTAAAACTTTGGTGTAAACTATCTAATTTTTTATGTATCCTAGATCAGTATACATGTTCCTTGTAATGTCTAAAGTGGACTAGGGGTAGGTTGATTAGGGAATAAATACTCAACAGCTAAAAGGTGATGAGGAGATGGTGGAGGTGGGTCCCTATCACTATTGCAATCATATATATTAGAAGAGTCATCAATATAAGAGGTGTACTCAGTATCATAAATGTCATCAAGTTCAAGTGAGTTTGAAGAAGAAGAATCTGAAGGAGAGTCAAGAGTAAAGTGTGTGAAGTTATATATTTGTTTCTAATGATCGACCATTCCTTATGAAAATATATTATCATAGTGAAACTCTATAACATACACTAAATCTAGAGTGAAATCAACTCACATACCTGTATCAAGGTGAGTGATCTAATAAACTGGTAAGAGATTAGTTAAAGGTGAGGGAACACGTAGAAAATTATTGAATGTTACACCACTCACTTCAATATACCCTCTCTTGAGAACCTTTTTATAAGTGTCATCACCCAATTGTATAGAGGACATGTCACATGGTTCTAAGGAATTGAACTCTATCAATGAAGAGGCTATGTGATGTGAAGGACTAGAGTCAATAACCCATGTAAGAGATAGAGTTACAATTGAAACTAGGGCCTTGACCTTTATTTTCCACTTACTATTATCTTTTGAATTTTATTTACCATGGTCATTTGACTTAGGGGATTCATGGGTTGATGAATTTTGAATGGTAGAAGTAGGGACACTGATGTCGTGCTTCTTGAGCATCTTAGTCAGTTGATCAATGCACTTATGCAAAAAAAATCTTTGATCATGATTTCCCAAAAAAAAACCACATTTGATACAATATTTCTTAGGCTTAAAACTCAAAGAAAAGGTCTCATGATTGGATTTGTAGGTGGGAGGATTTACATCCTTCTCTTAATCCTTTTTGTTTTATTTATTCTCTCTATTAGTTGAAGCCTTCTCTTTCTTAGTAAAGAATGCATGAGAATGTGAGGACTTAACTATGCCCATATATATCAACTTATCTTACTTTGAGTCAATTTATAAATAAAGATATCTAAAGAAGGAATCTTCTATATGATTTCAAGAGTAATTTTTGTGGCATGGAAAATGGACAAAAACACAAAATAGTCTAGATCCAATTTAGAGAGTATAGACAAAATAAATTGATCATTTTTTTAAATCTATTCCACATTATTTTAACTATAAAATCAAATATTTTAACTTATTAAATAAGTCATATAGTGTGTCAAAGTCACTTGAGGTCAAATTGATGAACTCACCCTCTAGTTCATGACCTCTCATCACATCTTACTTTTCAAATATTTTTTATAGTGTGGTTCATACTTCATTTGGTGTTTTAGAAGATTCAATGTGAAAATGTAATTCAGGAGCAATAGAACAACTAATACATCCATGTGCTTGACCACATTTGCTAAACCATTTATTTTTCTTTGCATCTACTACAAGTTCAATTTACTCATTCATAGTAATCCTTTCGAATCCTTGCTTTATTAGATAAAGTAGCATATTATTTTTCCATTCATGATAATTAAATGTTGTAAGAGGAGGAAACAACCAACAATTTTCTATGATGCAAGAAAAGAGGTTGTTACAAAAATTAAATAAGAAACATATAAAATAAAAGTACATAACACCACATGATACCCCTTTATATCTATTAGAGTGACCCCCCTTAAGTTTCAAATACAAGAACACTCGTATAGATGTCAAACACAACTAAAAATTCATTTTAATAATTTATGTGTAAGTATGAAAGAACTAAAGAGGCATCGAACTCAACTAATAATACATCTAAGAGTGTATAATAGTTGGTTTTAAGAGAGACCAAAAATGTCACCAATGCATAGAGCACAAAAAAATAATCACTTTTTAAGAATATGACATTCAAATCCAAATTACTGATCAAAAGTTATGGCTATTTGAAAATCTTTGCTCGCATGAAACATTTAGGTGTAAATGGTGGAAAATACTTTTGATCCACTTTTTAAAAAAAATTGATGCCATTTGGAGAAAAATATTTAAAATTTTGTGAAGTAATTTCCTCAAAAAAACTTATGGCTATATGGATCAAAAGTTAAGTATTTTTGGGTTGGAAGTGACCATGGGCTTAATTTATATATGACTAAAGGCTAAGGGCCAAGTTGGGTGTTTTTTATCATATGATCAGGGGGATATGGCTTATTATAGGTGCTCTCCCAATCCCAATTTTGATTTATGTCGGAGTGAAATCATCCAAAAAATGTACCCTTTTTGAAATGAATTATGTCACACTTCATGGTCTTAATATTAATGTCCTATAGATTATCATCATGTGTTGGGAGAGGCTCATGAAAGAATGAGGGGCACAGGTAGTCTGTCACATATAGAAGCACCATAGGGAAAGTCTCACATATGGATTAAGGTACCATAGTAGTGAGTTCACACCAGTTGGGTTCATTCGGTAGGGCCTTAGATCTATGGATGTAGGGACATGTATTCACATCATCTAGAGTTAGCGTATTGGGTCATTGGATCCACAGATGTGTGGATGTGAATTTATGCATGAATATAGAGTTGTGTTCATGAAATCACACCATAAAAGGCCATCTATATGAATATTAATCTCATGGTCTTGTAGAGATATGGTGACGTGACTGCTAAGTAAGTCATGAATTGTTTAGCCAAAATTATCTAAGTATAGAAATTTTGTTCTGAAGATCCAAGTGCCAAAAACCTTGCAAGAAGAAGCCAAATCTAGGAAAATCAGTCCAACCTTCTATAAAACTAGAAAATACCCACTTGGTAATCTACAAAACCCAAAAAAACCTAGAAACTATTTTTTTATTAAAGACTCTGATGGTATGAAAATGTGCAAAGGCCAAGAAAACTACCTCAAAAAGGAGCTGAAAATAGCTATCACAAATCTAGGTCATGTTGAAAACCAATCCTAGGGCTTTGAAACCTTCTAAATATAATGACAATGTTTATTTTTTATTTATAGACCTCAAATATAAATATCTACATGGATTTTTAATAAACCCTACCAAACCCTTGAAAACTAAAATCAAGAAAACAATAGGAATGTAATGAATAGATCCCACCTAGATTCAAATAAAAAATGGATATCATAATAACTTTGATACCATGTTAGAGGATACCAAGATCAACTAAACAATAAAGCTTACATAGAGAACCTATATAGAGAACCTACATAAAATCTTAAAACCCTCAAGAGAGAGAAGCTTGTATCACCAAAGAGAAGTTGTAGAAAGAGTATTTTGCATTAGCCATAAAAGCAATATGAAAGGTATATTTATAGGTGAAATATAAACATATCCAAACATCCTCATTCATGTGTGATTATCTTTTATTAATGACTTAGAATAAACGTAAGCAAGCTAAATAACAAAGTCTAGGTAAAACCACAGTGGGGAAAAACCTACACCAATAGTGTATGGGTGTTTTTGGATGGGGATTATTGGATGTAGACGAAAGGTTATCCAAATGAATATATGTTGATTTGGGATTTGGAAGCACATTTTTATCATTTTAGGGACATATTTTGAAATGAGACAATGATGGGCATGGTGATGTTCAACTTCCAACATCTTAAAATATTGATAAGGTTGTGCATCAATAAGTATTTTGACCTCCATACCAAAGTGTGTGAATTATAAATTGATGCAAAGTGGAAGCAATGATGTGCATGCCATGAATCCATGGATGACTAAAGAGGAGGTTATATGTTAATTCAATGTCAAGGACATGAAATAGGGTTTGATGTGTGACATTCCCAACAATGACGGATAGATAAATAATGCTAGGTGATTATCTTTTAGCATTATCAAATCCATTGATGGTAATGATGTTTGATTTCATGTATGATTTTAAATACTTGAGGCACTTGATCAACTTGAGTGTGCATATATTCAATGCTAACCCATTGTTTATGAGTACCTACTTGATTTTATGTTTAGAAATAATCACGTCTATGTAGAGAGGATTATTATGGGATGGTTTTGTTAATAAAATATTAGTGTGACCAAAGGTTATTTGTTAACCTAAGCACAAATGTCCTATAAGTTCTTGTAATTGTGAGGGGTCAATATCAGTAGGGACATTTGATTGATATAGGGTTTGGTGTAAGATTTATTTATTAACATAGGATGTTTTTAATAGATCTAAGATGAAAATATATGCAAGGGTATTATCCAACTATTCTATAAGTTCATATTATTTTTATTTGTAGTTGTGGATGGTTTTTTGTACATGGAAGGATTTGGGATTTGATTACAGGATTTTAATTTGTAAGGTCCTTAAATTTTGACCTTTGGATGTTGAGTAGTAATAACACATTCTCAGGCATGGATGATTTTTTTGGATTGGGTCATAGAATGACCTAGGGTAATGACTATAGCATGTTGAGTTATGAAAGGTTGATGGTGGGAATTAATTTTTCTAGTGGCCAAAAAGTTATCATAATTATGTGAGGTATTTTGATAGTCCACATGATAGGTAAATTTTTTTTGACCTTGGTGGTGATATTTATTTTTCTATTATTGATTATATTGATCATGTTTTTGGAATAGATCCAAAAAAAATCTCATATTATGATTATGTTATGTGGATGCCTGATTATTGACCTAGATATCTCCAGAATCTAGTAGATCTTAGATGTAATGTGTGAGCTGCATGCATCGATAAAGAGCATGACCTTTAATATGATGGTACTCATAGTATTCATCATCCATATACCATTACAGCTTAGGTTGTCCTAATTCAAATGTCTTTGTTGGTGGGAATACAATCATGTTTACTACAACAAGATATTATAAAACCAATTCTATAGGTTCTCCAAGAAGATCAAGGATCCTCCTTTGATATTGAGTCTTGATATGTGGTCTCTTAAGAGTAA
This sequence comes from Torreya grandis, assembly GCA_037957365.1. Classification (NCBI taxonomy): domain Eukaryota; kingdom Viridiplantae; phylum Streptophyta; class Pinopsida; order Cupressales; family Taxaceae; genus Torreya; species Torreya grandis. The sequence continues at coordinate 3,093,194 of JARHVA010001791.1, forward strand.
ATTTTAGTGGATTGAATGTTCTAAATATGTCTTGTTTGAATATTTTACAAAAGTTTAGACATTGTAATTCTACTACCCACTATATTCTTCTTCTTATTACATAACTTGGGTTTATTATTTGCATTAAAGCCTAGGTCGAGGTTGATGAAAAGTGTCTTTAGAGAACACTTTAATTAGACCCTTACTAATGAAAGGATTTTCAATTTGGTCTTTTTTGGTTGATTTTATCAAATGTGGTGGCATAATAGAGTTTGAAATGATGGGTTATTTATTGATTAATATTTTCCACAAAATATCTACTAATATTTTTTGGAAATGATTGAGGAAATTGACTAGCTAAACTCCTTCATTATTGAAAAAAAGATGATAAACTTTACCCACTTTTCTATTTGGAGTTACAAAGTCCCATCAATGTCAACTCATGTTCTACATTGTATGATAAATTAATCACAATATGTTCTGACAAGTATTCAAATGTAGTTATAGATTCCTTAGGCAAATATAAGAACCATTCCAAAGCTTGACCACCCAAGCTTCAAAGAAATAAATTTAGTAATAAAATGTGATAATGCACCACTTCTTGACAAACTAGGAAGAAATATGTGAGGTGGTCCCATGTATATCCCTTACCTTTATATTTATAAGATTTGATCACCTCAAAATAAGGGGGAAAGAGGATTTGAAAACTATTTTCATATAAGGTGTTTTATTATTTTTGGGAAATTACTGTTAAGTTCTAAAGGGTCTGGAATAAGGGGAAAAATCTAGTTTTATATAGCAAAATATAGATTTTTATCAAAAAATTTACATGAGGAAGAGAAATAAACATATCTAAAAATAGACTGAAATGAATGATTAAAGAGATAAATTATGGTGTAGGATTGGGACACTATTGTAAATTAAGATCTAACCTTCATTTTATGATTGGATAGGAGTGCCAAAATAAGACACTAGTGGCATCAGTGCTATATTCCACTTCTGTTGTAGTTGTCCAGGAGACCTAAGCTTTCTAGGTTTTGTTCATTATGTTTGTGTGACCCTACATATGATTTTTTTGAGGAAGGAACTCAATAGATCTCACTGTAGATCCATTTCAATCTTAAAACCCTATATCTATCTACACACATGAAAATAATAAATGCATCAAAAGCATAAGGGGAAAAATTGGGTTAGGGGAAGTATGATCACACAATCTAGAACCCCTATTGTCTTGATCACTACCTACATTAACCCTCAAGATAGGGTCTCAAATCAAATGTCATTCTCCCTTAGGAAACATGCATAATCAACTTACACAATAGATGCAAGAATGAACTTTCACCTAGGCCCTTCCTTGATCAAGCATGCAAGCCTATGTGTGGTGTAGATGTTGAGCTATACTATTGACAAATATTTAATTATGTAATGTGCTAAAGTAGTAAGTGCTAGATATAAAATGTCTTATGTAGTCCTTTATATAGGAGACTCTTTATTTTGAATTTGGTAGCTTATTTTCATTTGGCTGACATTGGGAGAATTAATGACAAAGATAAGAAAGGGAATGAAACTTATTAAAAAAAATAAACTGACTGTTGGATCCCAAAATGGCCTTAGATAGGAGTACCAAAAGTGGACACTAGTGGCATCAACACTATATTCCAATTCCAATGGTCCTATCCTACAAGCTAGGGATCTAGGGGGATGAAAAGAGCATAGAAAACCTGACCTGGTTGAGGTGGAATAACTGTTTGAAAGGCTCAGGATG